>QEPC01008520.1:1876544-1887834 GCA_003113815.1 Sphenodon punctatus | reverse complement strand
CAGCTGATTATCCAACTAATTTGACTCAGTCAATGTCTCTGAATTAGTGTTGGCCAACAGGAGAACCCAGCAGGAATAAATAAATGAGATCCTAAGACAAAGAATTAGAGCCTCCAAACATAAAAAGTAATTGATAATCCTGTGGACAACAATACACGTTGAACAGGAGAGGGGACAGAATGGAACCCTGTGGGACTCCACACGTGAGGTCCCGGCGAAATGACGAACAATCCCCGAGCACCACTCACTGGGTTATTCCAGCCAGGAATGAGCTGAACCATTCAAGAACAGTCCCGCCCACTCCAGCCTGGTCCTGCAGGTGAGTCACCAACGTCTTATGGTCAACAGTATCAAATGCAGCCAACAGATCTAACAGCATCAACAGGGTTGAGCGACCCTGATCCAATCATGGCAGAGGTCATCTACTAAAGCCACAAGCGCAGTCTTGGTGCCATAACCTGGATGAAAGTCAGAGTGTGAGGGATCTAGGAAACCGACACAGTCCAGATGCCCCTGCAACTGCCGAGCCACTACCTGTTCAATAACCTTCCCTAAAAAGGGAAGGTTAGAGACCGGCCGATAACTGGCCAGGGAGTCAACATCCAACCATGTTTTTTTAAGCAGAGGCCACACCATCGGCTCCTTGGGGCAGCTCAGCACTCTGCCCTCCCTAAGGGAGGCACTGACTACCCCAGCCAGCAACGGCCCCAATGTCTCCTGGCTAGCCTCATTATCTTAAGTTTGATGTTGAAGGAAAAAATGTAGTGATAATCTTGCAAAGAGAGGGATGTATAAACAGCGTTTAATGAAAGATGTGAGATGAAATTGTATTATTTTAGGAGTATAGGATTTGTGATGGGAAGAGATTATTAGTTGGGGCATAATTGAAATTGTTAGTTTTGATTGATTAGCCTTAGCTATCAATTTGAAACCTTGGTTTTTAAATGTTGAAATTAATCTGCTTGGAAACCTCCTGAATGACTGAAGCCAGGAATTACTATGTATTCGCATCTTATCTTAGATGTGGGAATTGTGTTGCACATTAACACTCTCCTCAATGCTAATGAAAGCTAGCGCGCTCTCTCTCTCTCTCTTTCACACACACACACACACACACACACACACACACACACGTGCCCCAGGATACAATCATATATGCTCACTAAGCTTTGCCAGCAAGAACTTCAAGATGAGAGTTATTATACCCTACAATGTGCATACACAGCACAGAGATTACCCTGAGAGACTGCAGGGCTCCTCTGAGCCAGGATAATCTTACCAGCAGATATTCATTTTGCCTAAAATCTAGGTGGTATTTTGCCAGAAGTAACACAACACCAATTTAAAGGTATACTGTATGTAAATGAATATGGAAAGTGCTGCTTTGGCATTACAGTTACAAATTAAAATATGATAATATGTTCTTATGCCAATATATCATGGATCTAGCATCGCAATTCCAGTTAATTCCTGATTCCTGACTATGAATTTCTTACCCCAATTCCGAATTGCACAAGCTAAAAATCAAGAGCAGAATGGATGTTTATGGTAAACTAAAGTCACCGTATGATGCTTGTTTCCTTACATATATGAATGATGAGAGTGGTCCAGTTCCTATAACTGAGGCATTAACTGGCACCCATGCATCAGGCCCATAGCTAGAACAAGGGGGTAATTTTGTTTGCCTTCAATAAGTTCATGTTGAACAGAGGCCCATTTTATGTGGACATTTTCTTACCAGAATTGTGATTACGGGGTGGGGGGGGGGGGGGGACTTATGGGGAGATTAATGAATAAAGATTTGGGCTTCATAAGCCACAATACAAATGTGCAAGTAATAGACTACACCTGTACCTGCTGTTTCCAACGTATTGTGTTTAAATTATCTGAACTTGCCATCATACATAATCTTAGCCTGCATTACTCAGTTTGTAGTTTTGCCAGAGGAAGGATTTTGTGTAGATTGAAAGCTTGCATACGTTCATTGACAGACGATGGTCTAACAGACAATATCTTCTCTAAGTAGAGAATAGGTATAGAAGACCTCTACTCTTTTATCCATAGTACAGTTCCCTTCAGAAGGGAAACTCCTCTCATCGCCATGTCATACGTTTCGAAAACAATTACTGGAGACCATGCTAGTACTTTATTTATACGTTACTTGCAATTATTGTTTTACTCATTATATTTTAAAGCATACGACATAAAATTATTGTAGTTTTTTAGGATTGCTATGACCTTGGGAGCCCAGCTTAATAATTATACCTCATTTCTCTCCCTCCTCCTGCATCCCTTCTGCCTGTACTATGTATCTTATTGTGTCTAGTAGAAGACTTCCCACCCCATGGTTTGTGAATTTAACATCTTTATTCAGGAATGAATTCAACAGGGAACAGGATGAAAATTGATATAATTATTAATTACATGTTTGGACTGTACAGTCATTCCAAGATTGTTCAGAGAGGCTTAGGCACGCACTTGCTTGTGACACAAGCCCTTACATAATAAGTTTCAGATAATCTTACGACAAAGGCCCTTCGCTGCCAAAATGGAGGCGGGGGAGATTGCTGCGCCCCAGGTGCCCCCCTTTGAGATGGGTGTGGAGAGCAGGCCGCAGGGGGGCAGGAGACCCCGTGTTCTCGGTCCCAAGGAACTCCTGATTGCTTCCCTGGGGATCATGTGCACGCCTGAGGCACATGATTGGTTGGCACAGGGGCAGCCCCTCCTCTTTGCTAGGAGAGGGAGGAGGACTTGCCACCCGTGCGCATTTCCCCAGGCATTGCAGTCGCGCTGGGATCCCCGAGCAGTCAGCACCCACCCACCCGTCCCTCTAATACTGCGGGTTTAACTGGTTGCCATTAGGGGATCAAGAAGGGATTTTGGAAGGCACCTCAATCATGATGAGATGCCTGTTTGTTTTACCTTCTTCGCAGTGTTAGAATAGGTTAAATTAGTTTAATAACCAGTAATTCGATTTTATTTGGTTAATTCGAGTCAATCCTGATTGGCAGCTAATTTAATAGAGTTGAACTTTAATTTGGCCTATATCAATTGAACAACAACGTTATAATTTGGACAATTACCTGATGTAACAACCAATTAGATCTGTGTCAATCTGACCTTTGTTAATTATATCGTCGCACTCTGGTGGGGGTCCAGTATGGTTAATAGGTGTTTTTGTTATGTAGTTTTAGGATAGAAGACTCATCTCCATAAGAGATTGGGGGAGGTGGGTGGCAATACCTGGCGACAAGCAGGGCATGGCTAACAACAGGATCGTTTCCCTGGGAGGAGTGTCGGCCGGGGGGTAAGGGCAAGCATGGCCCTCAAACTTGAATGACACTGTTCTCCTTACTCATGCCCATTAAGGGGTTTCCCCTTTGGCCTTGGCCAGGGAGCTGTTCGAAGGGGAATGTTGGGAAGTTTGATTTGGTGCTCGCATTGGAGGGCATATTCAAGCCAGAGACCGGTTCAAGGGTTAATTAAGTTCTTGACTTAAAATACTGAACCCGTGATTGCTTAGTAGCAATCTCACCAACGTTCCTTGCTCTGTTTGATTAAAGAGTGCAGTCATTTAAATCCATTCATGTCTCCGTGTCTCATTTCTGGGGGTGGGAGGTGCGTCAGCAACCACTGGTTATATTGACAGAGGTGTAAACAAAAAGCTTCCCAACATAACATTTCAGAGTGAATTACTAAAAAAAAGTGAGACTACACTGAGAAGAAAACCAAAGTAATATTTTGAGATTTCTTTTCATTCTGCACTGAATGGTGAGCAAGCATGGTACAGTCTTTGGTTGCATTCCATCAAGCAAAACATTTTTTTGTATTCTTATTTCACAGTCTAGCTCTGTGTGATGAATATTCTCATTTTCTCTGTAGCTGCTTTTGTTTAGATATGAAAACACAACAGAAGAGTAGTGGATTCAAAATTTGCCTAGTGTGACAAATTGATTAAAAAGAAACAAGTTGCATATTTCCCTTCATTATTATATGGCATACAATCTAATTCTGGTACTTTGTGGAGGAAAAGAGATCAATTCTCAACAAATGAGTCGGAACTAGAGCTGAAAAAAGTACCTGCAAAAATTGGTAAACCTGACCAATTTCCAGTACCTGACTCAAGCTGCTACCTTTGGGTACTAATCAGTACGTGATTGGTGCCAAACAAGCTACCTGATGTCTAGTTTTCGGAACCCAGAATACCAACTTCTGATTTTTTGAGTTTCCATCCCGATCTCTTGATTTTCTGTTCTGTTTTTTGCTATTTTCCCAAGCCAATTGGTAATTGGTAAACCAGAAAATTGGCACCAGTATTTCCCAATTTTTCAGGTAATTGGGTACCCGGTTGGCACTGGGTACCTGACATGATGTCCGAAATTGTGGGTATTAACCCCAGGTAATAAATGAGGTTCCCATTTCAGCTCTACTGAGAACACATGTGGAACAGGATAAATTCCCAAACAAAAAATTACATTAAAATGAGGGTATAGTAAGGATCCTGTGCAGTAGTACTGAGCTGACAGGGATTCAAGTGCCATGAAATAATTGTATCAGAAATTAATGCAGACTAGACCTGAAACAAAACATTTCAGCAACTGCTGTTTCTATTGCAAGCAGGGCATTTGCCGAGATTCGTACACATAGACACTTACTGGCTTTCCCAGTGTTTTTGGCATTTCCCATTATTTTTCCCAAGTAGGACAGGGCTGCCATAGGCCAGTCCCAAGCCCTTTCTGTGCCCCACAAGCACCCCCAGGGGCTATGGAAATGAAAAAAATTGCAAGCTAATTTCCTGGAAAGTGCTGGAAATTGCCATAAAAATGCTGGAAATCTGTCATAAAAGTCTTGGAAGGTGACAAAAAAAGGTTCCAGAAAGTGACAAAAATGACAAAAAGTCCCAGAAAGTGAAACATGGTGAAAAAAATGGCAGAAGTGTGGAATCACCAGAAACTAATGAAGTACCGACAGACACTCGCAAGCACTCCGGAAAGGTCAGCATTTTCATTTCCCTTCGGAATGGGAACACTGGCTCTCGTCTTAACCCTAATGCAGACTTTTAAATTGTTTTGGCAGTTTCATGTTTTTCCCATTTACAGCACCACCACAGGGTAAAGGTAACACTGTTTGGTTATCTTAAGTGCACATTTCCATACATTGCTGTATTTCTTTTAAGTGTAACTTTAACTTTCTATTTCCTTAGGCTTAAAATGCTTGTTGTAAGATAACTTCACAGTCCCTGTAATGTTTTTACTCTTTTCCAGCCAGCCTTAATTCCCTTAATTTCCCTGGCTTTTTTTAAAATGTTAAAAATATCATACGTAATCAAACTAACATGATTGGCCCTTTTTACAATGGCGGCACCCAGAAATCTGGGTGTTCATGCATGGGTGAGTCTCGGGCAAATTCCACAGTGAGGGTGCATGCATTCTCCCGTGCACACGCACGCACACCCACCTTCACCCATCCCCCATGCACGGAGCAAGCAGCAAAAACGGCAGTTGCTCCATGCGTGTAGATGGGTGGAGGCAGGTGTAGATGGGTGTGCACAAGTTTACACTCTCCCCCCACCCACCGCACACACTGACACACACTCCATGCCACAACCCATGTAAATAGGGCCTTACATATAAAAAACATACCAACATCTGAAGGAATGTAGTAACACTCTTAAATGATGTCATTGTGGCAGAGTGCTGCCACAAAATGGCATCTTGGAGCAAGACTAAGAGTTAAAATGGGGAAAGGAATGCTGGCCCTTTAAGAAACAGCATTAGAGGCCTGGCCTAGGCATATATAAAGGCAGCCTGAAGAGCATGGAGGGGCAGTTGGCTGAGACAGCATGGGAGTCAGACCTCTCCAAGCTCCAGGCTGCCAGGGCTAGAAAGCCCCAGTTCAGGTCCAGAAGGAGGGCCTTACTGGACTACTCAAGTTCCAGGCTGCTCAGGAGTGAGTAGGCCTCATCTCAAGGAGGGAGCAGAACCACTGCACAAAGGTGTGCTCTTTCCTAGTTGGACTTTTTGATTATGTTGCTCGCCTATGCTGCATCCCAAATTGCGCAACACACTTATTCTCTTTTATGTGTGCCAGTGCTAATGCCATTTCTCAGTCCACTCAGAGCATGTGCACACCGACAGGTTTTCCACTTTTCACAGGGCCCGAACATATAAATGTTCTCCTTAGCCTGCAATGGGGCTTCCACTTACAATGGGGCAGAACAGAATTTATTGTTACGCTATCCTGACAGAACGTATCATTTCAGAAGCCTTACAGACTCTCTGAAGGGGTGGCTTGTATGGATGGAATTGCAGTTCATATCAGTTTGATGTTCGGATCCCGCAATTTCCAGATTTAAATACAGATCCATATTAAGGATCCATATTTAAAATCAATTAAAAACCTTTAAAATCCATTAAAAATATAAGAATTTAAAAAAATCACTGTACATGTGCAATTAGCTGTCGGACCATTCTGCCCCATGCAGCAGTGTCTCCGCCATTTTGGAAAAGTGCAGCTGCTGAAATGGGAACCTCATTTATTACCTAGAGATAATATCCACAATTTCGGGGACCATGTCAAGTACCCAATGCCGAACAGGTACCCAATTACCTGAAAAAAATTGGGAAATATTGGTGCCAATTTACTAGTTTACTGATTACCGATCAGTAAATTGGCTTGGGAAAATAGCTCAAAATCTCCACTGCACATGTGCAAACCGGCTGCCCTTTTTAAAAATGGTGGAGATGCTGCTGCTTCCATTTTTGCAAGAGGGCACGCAGGCACACAATGGCCCGGCAGCCATTGTGCATGTGCAGTGATTTTTTTCTTTTCTTCTTTTTTTAAAATGAATTTTAAACCAAACCGTAGCTGGCTTATTAGAACAGTTTTCGTTTGGTATGAATTCATCCGTAAGAACTTCTTACAAGCCCTTATGGATCAATCTGTATCTGTAAGACTAGTGAATATTCCCAAACTCTCAATTCCAAACTTTCTGTATTTTAAAAACTCCGCATAGGTTTCATCCTCAGTTGCTCCACCACTGAAACTCTAACATGGAACACACCTGTGGCAACAGTGCCCCGGGGAGATTATTAAGCACTGATGTCTAATGGGCAGGCTACAATTCTTTAGTTGCAGGGGTTATGTTACTTAAAAGACAATGCTGGTATGTGAGCAGTTCTCTTGGGTACACACATTCGGGTTTTCCCATTTTCACTTAAAATCAACAGGGTTCTGCTCATGGATGCCCAGAACATTCCTTGAAACTTTGATTGCATGGAGAATATGAAGCTGATTTTATATCAGAGAGTGATACTCGATTTTATATTTGCAAATATCTGCCTATTCGGATAACTATCCAAATAAATACTCACAACCAAAACAAAATTCATCCATTCATTTCTTTCAGTTATTTCACTTCAAATACTACAGTTATTCTGGTTTCTACACTCAGCTATTAGATTGGACAGTTGCAGCAAAATAACTGAAATAACCAAACTTAAATATTCTAAGGTCGTTTTTACACAAGAGGGTCCCACACATGCCCACGCAGATCTGCTGAGGCATGCGTGCTCCCACGACCCATACATCCCCCACTCATGGAGCAATCAGCGAAAATGGTGCACTGCCCCACACACACACACACACACTGCCCCCACTGCCACGGTGTACACCAGTCCCCCTGCACCGTGGTTCATATAAAAACAGCTATAATGAATATCCAAAATGAACAAATGAAAAGATTTCATATGCATTTTGTTTGGCTGGATCCAAAGTGGGCAAACTTGTCAGATTATTTGTGTCAGCACATTTTATAATTTATGTTAAAATGTATACATTTTAATAATTTAAACATTATTGCATTACAGAGAGAGGAATACCATGTTGTTAGGTGTAGGGCCTTGCTTTGTTCAAGCAATGGAAGCTTTATAAAGTAGTGGTGGCCGAGACAGTCAGTCTGCCAATGAGGGTTCTTGACCTGAGTCCAGAAGTAAACTTTCCCAAAGTCATGCTTGCTTGAATATGGGGTTTGGGGTCAGGTCTACATTTGGTGTTTACCTCTGATGAAAACCTTTCCCAAACGATAAACCAAAAAAGTTTGAGTCTGTAAACCACTGACTTTTTCCTCTTATTCAGCTTGTTTGAGAAGTTTCTTGGCCTCCCTTTTCTCTATGAATTTAATAATTTAGAAATGGTTACTTTGTTAAGCAAGTTTTATGCAGACCTCATTACTGACCCAATTGCCTGCACTGTCAGCCTAAGGGCCCAGGGATTTTTTGTGTGTGTGAGAGAAGACTAAGAATCCAGGAATACGTGTAGTGAGACAGCAGTTCCCTGTAGTAGGCTGTTTATTTATCCTTTTAAAATCATTTGATCACATTAGCAAACTTAAATCGGAGCCAACGGATTTCTTCAAAGCATCCAGAGGATTCTGTCAGTGATGTGGCTGACTGAGTTCATAAATTTTGACATTCATTTTCACAACAGATCAAAAACTAAAGTGATGAACAATCTGAAACTGCTACATGTAAGCTGTGGTTTAGAAGAATTGAACTGTCTGGTTTAATGCCAGACAAACGTTCTTCCACCTGTACTTACGTGGAAAAATTGTGATCTAGAGTTTGGTTGGAGCTCAAGCCCATCTGAACCTGTCCTAGGTCCAGCGCAGGTTGGGCAGCCATGCTCTTCTGAGGCTTGGGCCTGATCTGTCTGAATGGTTCTGCCACAGAGTACCGTGACATCATGAAGGCGGGGAGCACCTTAACCCAGTCCCTCTTCAGATGTAACCATCCCCCGGAACACTGTGACATCATAGCACTTTGCAAAGGGTGGGGCTACAACATTCACTTGCCCCTTTCCGATGTAGTGATAGCACTCTGTGGGAATGGGACCTTCTGCAGCTGCAGCATCAACCGGAGGGACTTGGGCCAGAAGCATGCCCAAACTGAACCCAGCCAAACAAAACCAGTCAAGTCCCATCAGGTTTAGCATGGGTGCAGTGCTCTATGATTTTACGGTCCCTAAATGGTTAGGAGAGGCAGGGGCACCCCCAAAAAGAGAAGCACGGGAAATACTACTAACGTGGCCAGATGTATACATAAAAACAAACAGATAATTTAACTAAACTGTAACAAACTACTTTACCTTATCTAACTTAACTGTAGTACTTAACCGTCTACTCTAACCAAATCATTTATGATACACCTAGATTCAGTCTCCTCACGCCAGTCACGCTTTACATCATCTCATACTTCTGTACCCTTTCCTAGTACCTCTCTATCCAGGCGACACTGGCTCTCTATTGCCAACGCCTCAGCTGCCTAGTTGGATGGCAATTTGTACCAAGATCGCTGCAACATTCATATTCACCACACCAATCCAGCTGCTCTTCCCACAGTGCCTGGCAATGTCAATCCCTCAACTCTCTAGCTGCTTTTAGACGAGCGGGTCGCAGTCGCACAACCCACTCTCGCGATTTTTCAAAATCCCACAAGGCGGGATTATATGTGACGACGTATGCAATCACATGCATTCAAGGCACTTGCACAAGGTATTTAGTTCATGGTTGGAAAACAACACGCGGCCGCCTTGAATGCGCATGATCGCGTCCATCGTCATGTATAATCCCGCCTTGCGGGATTTTGAAAAAATTGCATGAGCGGGTCACACGACTGCAACCCACTCGTATAAACGGCTGTCTGTCTGGACCTGGTCACCATAGCTGCAACTCAGCTACCCAGTTCTTGTGATCATTGGCAATAATCCTCTGACTCTCAACACTCTCAGTTCCATTGACTCTACTCAACCATATGCTTGTCTGTCTTTACAGGCCTGAAGCCACCTTCCCAACTCGGAGGGCATTCTTTTTCTTCTCTTTCCCCAGCTCTGGAACAATTGTCCTCCAAGTGACCATTTAAAACATTCTTACACAGCTCCCTCTTCTGATTGGCTAACAACATCCCATGGCTTCACTTGCAGGATACTGCATGGGTTCACAGACTGCTAATCTGCAGTGGATGGCCAGAATAATCCTTTCCGGTATAACACCTTTAGGGATATATCAGGAAACAGTGTACACATAGCTTTAAAAACAGCTGAGAGTATCTGTGAGGGGCACAAATCAACTCTGCTTCAAATATCTGTATTACAATAATCTATAATACAACCTGGTAGAGAGACTCAATTCAGGTTCTGAAATCAGGTGTCTGTCTTGAAATTAGCACTCCTTGCCACAGAGCAAAATCAAAGATTTGCTAGCATTTACTTCAACAGAAAAGAAAGTAAAGCAAAAACCTTGTCTGTACAAAGCTTGTTGATTCAAACAGCTGCTGTAATCATGAATAGCTTGTTTACTAAGTTCAGCAGCAGGGAAGCCTTCAAGTGAATCGACTTGATCGTCAGAAGGGGATGTCAAAAGAACCCACAAGGAATTACAATGACTTGAAGAACAGAAAGAAAACAAATTATTCAGCCAAACAAATCCCTAGGTTGTTCTCCACAGAGATTTGATCACATATGCTTTACTCTAGAGGATTTTGGCATAGGAATCAATATCTATCTTTATACGTACAGATAGCTGATTGCTACAGTGTCACTATGCTATTAAAGCCTGAGAAATCACTTCTAAATCTTTATTTTCAGTCATTTCTGATGCATGACCTTTTCAAAATGAAACTTCTCAGACTATTTCTCTGCCCAGGATTGATTATTTTAATCACTTCTGTGTTTTCCTAACTTGTGTGAAGGAAGGGAGATGACGTACCTCCCCAAAGTTTTTGTGTTTTCAAATGTTTATGTCCACTATTTATTTTTATTTACATTATAAATATTTTTATCGACATAATTCCAACGAAGTGTCCCTGCTTTGTGTTTTTATGGTTTGATGCAAGTCCCTACTTTGTGATTTAACTGTAAGAAATCACAAAATTTCTAAGGAAACTATGTTGTTTCCTTAGTAGAACCCTAAACACTTGACAGCGACTATTAAAATGCTTTGACTGTGAGCTCTCAGAGCACTGAAACTTGATAGGTTTCTTAAAGTCTAGTTTCCTGAAAAAAAAAATCACAACAGTTGACCAATTCAAGAATTTTTCCTGATTGAATTAAGTAACACAGATCTCTTGAAGAAAAAAATGGTAATTCAGGGTGAAAACAGACATGATGCTAACCACCCTTGGTGGTTATTTATGCATGTTGCAGGGCTGTATTGGTGCCCTATGCAGCCCTGAAACATGCATAAATGACCACCAAGGGTGGTTAAAGGGTGGTTAGCGTCATGTCTGTTTTCACC
>QEPC01008520.1:1833911-1874905 GCA_003113815.1 Sphenodon punctatus | reverse complement strand
GGGGGGACACTTGGGGGTTGGGAGCACGGTGGGGGGGACCTTCAGGGGGTGGCAGCAGGGTGGGAGCAGGGTGGGAGGACCCTTGGGGGGTGGGGGGACCCTCGGGGGGTGGGAGCAGGGTGGGGGGAGGGATCATAACTTACCTGGCCACTGCTCCGGCGGTCCCCGGCAGCCCGGGCTGCAGACAGAGGTCTGTGGGGGGGACCTTTACCTTGTTTTAAACTGCCCACATGTACTGCTCCTCTGGAGCCAGGATGCATGGGAACTTAAAAGCTAAATAAAAAAAATAAAATTAAAAAAAGGTCCCCGCCTTGCTACTCTGGCTCCTCACCCCCCGCCCCGCTCTGAGCGGCAGATTGGGGAGGGGGGGGAGAGCGGCAGCGGCATGGAAGCAGCTGAGGCTGGCAGCGCGCTGTTTGAATGGGAGAGGGAGCACAACAGCGCACCACCAGCCTTGTCCCTGACTCCATGTGCGGCTGAGGTAGGGAGCAGTGTGCATGCGCGCTGGTCCCTGCCTCCGTCGCCCGGCCCAAAGCTTCTCGACTGGGCATTTGCATCAAGTGCCCAGGCGAGAGGTTCCATTGCACCCATTAGGCGCAATGGAAAAGGCTAGTCCCTCCCTCCACAGCACGTCCTTCCTATGCATGCTGTGGACTGAAGGGCTCAGTCGCCCAAATCGCGTTTTCGGTTTGGGCGGCTGAGCAGGTCAACCTTTTTGTCCCTTCCGGGACCCACTTTCAGAGCGGCTCTGAGAGTGGGTCCCGGAAGGCAGATAGATCACTGACAGCAGCAGCAGCCTCTGAAGCAGACGTCAGAGGCTGCTGCTGCTGTCAGAAGTGGCCGCACATTTATTTATTTTTTAACTAGCAGTGGCGGGGATCCCCTAGGGCGCTAGTGGGGCAGTGCCCCAAATGCCCTGGGGGGGGGGAGCCGCCACTGCATTTCTCCCTTGTCATTGCTGGACTGATGGGGCTCTTGCCTGGGTTGAGATCTCACCTGAAAAACTGTTGCATGGCACCCATAGAACACACCTGCAGCCCTGCAGCATGTATAATAAAATGTAACATCCATTTTATCAGTGTTAGAGTGTCTGTGTGAAGAGGGCCTACCAGCTACAATACTCTCTTTTCTGGATTAAAAACAAAACACATACTGTAAGGAATGATTGATAGAGCCCACACCTTTCCTCTTGCTTGTTAACATTGCAAATAATCCCTTAGCAAGGCCAGTAACCCCAACTGTGCCCTGCCATGGCTAGCCTGCACAGAAGTCAGTTATGAAGGATACTCACAGCAGTATCTGGCAAATGGGAAGCAGTTCCCAGGCAGATACACTGGCTACTTTAGGCTTATCATTGGCTTCATCATACAAGACATCTCTATAATCTGAGACTCATGTGTTCTGATTTTTTCCTAAATTCTGCATGTAGAAAACCAGATTCTGTAAGCAGAATAAGTCAGATTAACTAAATCCTAAAATTATACAAATGAATTTCCCAGCATGCCACTGCATCAATTTTGAACATCTCATGTGTCAAAATCCCCTCTCAAAACATCGCACACACGTATTAGCAGAAGGGCTCTTCTCCCCTCTAGCACAGGGCTCCACTGACACCAGCACCTATTAAAAAGCTTACCAGTTTGACATCTCATTGTCTTGCTCATAGGTCATTATTAAATGAGACACATCCACCCGTGTCCACCCATCAACCACTCACCTGAACACCCGTGTGAAAGGTGTGGGTGGATGCACACTCCTATGACCCACTCTTCACCACTCACAGAGCACTGGCAAAGAGGCCGGAGTGTGCCATGCAGGGGTATGCATCCCCAGCCCATATGAACAGCAGCAGCCAACCCTGTCAGCTGAGTGATCCGCCATTCAGAGGCACCGTGGGTAGGGAAACAGTCTTTGCAAGCACAGGAACTGGCTGGGAGTGCTGGGGAGCCCGGGTTCAGTCCTGCCTGCTTCCCCCTCCCCCATGGCAGGGGGAGTGGTGGGGGCTGCCGTGGTATCCACCCACTCCACCTGAGTGGGTGCTCCGCTGCTGTTCTACTCGGTGAACACAGACCCCACTCTCAGCTGTGCTTTTGGGAACTACAGACTGAATTCAGTCTGTACTGGCGGAGGCAAATTCTGTGAGAATTTGGCCAAATGCAAAATTCTGCAAAACAGGTTTTGCAGTAGCGCAGAATTCACAGGGCACTTATGCTCTTTCTTGTCATAGCAGTTGGCTGAGTTTGGGTTTGTAAGAAATTTGATAATTAAAAAGCAATATTTTTACTTATCTACACAGGCTGTTTTTTATGTAAAAACTGTTTTCTTCTCACCACATGCTGAATGTTACTTTCTGGAATAATTTCTGCACTCCCCAATAACCATGCCACCAGACCTAGCTCACAGAGTTAAGGGATGGGTTCCAGATTCTCTAATTGTCTCACAAGCTTTTTCAGTTCTGCAAAGATTTACACATGGGTTTAACTTTATGCATCACTAGTAGTTCAATTTATTTTATTTATTTATTTATTTATTTATTTATCAATTTAGACCCCACCCCTCCTGTAAAACAGCTTGGGGCGGCTAACAATTTTAAAAGAGTAAAAAATACAATAATATAAATATAAAACAATCATAATGATATAAACAATTTAAAACAGGGTTAAGACAAAATCAAAAAATAAATAAGGGTAGGGTGGCGCTAAACCCCAACCCACCCTCCCACAAGGCCTGGGTGAACAGACAGGTTTTACAAGCCCGCCTGAATGTTAAAAGGCTTGGGGCCAGGCGAGCAGCCGTCTCAACAGCAGCCCATGGTCCACGGTGTCAAAAGCGGCCGAGAGAGCTAGCAGGATAAGAAATGTTGAACATCCTGCGTCCATCTCCCGGCAAAGATCGTCGACCAAACCCACCAACGCTGTCTCAGTACCATAGCCGGAACGGAACCCAGATTGAAAATGGTCCCGGAAACCGATGCTATCTAGATGCACCTGGAGCTGGATCACCACCGCCCGCTCAATAACCTTCCCTAAAAAGGGAAGGTTAGAGACAGGTCAGTAGCTGGCGAGCACGTCCACATCCAATGATGGTTTCTTCAGCAGGGGGCATACCACAGCCTCCTTGAGGCTAGGCGACAACCTCCTCTGCCGCAGGGACGTGTTAACCACCCTCGCCAGCACTGTCCCCAACGTCTCCCTGGAGGCTTTCACCAACCAGGACGCGCACGGATCAAGTTCACGACAGGTGGCTCTCACAGACCCCAAGACATCCACTGCATCGGCTGGCGTCACTTCCTGAAACTCCCCCCACAAAATTGGACCAGATGGGGCCTCCATCACCTCACGCTCTCCACCTACTGCCCCCAAGCTAGTGTCAAAGTTGCTCTGAATCCGAGCGATCTTGTTTACGAAGTAGGTGACAAACTCCTCATGGCGGGCCTGGGACAAGTCCCCATCCAGGCGGAGGGAGGCCGTACTGACCAGCCCCCGCACCACCTGAAACAGCTCTGCTTCTTGGCTGTCCTCACAGCCTCAACATAGGACCGCAAATGGGCCCTATGGAGAAGTCAGTCGGAGTCAGATCGAGTCCGATGCCAGCGTTGCTCTAGTCTCCTGGCTGCTTGCCTCAGTAAACCAAGGGGCCCTGTGGTGACGAGACCGAGGCAAGGGGCATCTCAGAGCCACCCTGTCAATGGCCTCCCCCAGCAAGCTTTTCCAATGCTGGACTAGTTCATCGACCGAGTGGCCGTCCGGGTCCAAGGTTAATTCCCTCAGGACCTCCTGGAACCACTGGGGTTCCCTCAGCCTCTGAGGGCGGACCAATCTAACTGGTCCCATCCCCTTCTGGAGGTGGCATGCTGAGAGACTGGCCTGGAGGAGATAATGGTCCGTCCATGACAAGGGCAAAGCCCTAACCTCCCCCACTACCGGACCACCCACCTCAAGGCCAGAACTAAAGATCAGGTCGAGGGTATGCCCCCGCACATCGGTCGGACAGTTGACCATTTGGGACAAATCCATGGTTGCCATGGCGGCCATGAATTCTCACTCCGCTCCCACAAGGCCAGTATCGGCATGGACATTGAAGTCCCCCCTGCTAGACTGCTCTGCTAGAGTGGCAAGGGATGCTGCTGGACAGGAAGGGGCCCAATATACCAGCAGCACCCCTAACTTGCCCCCAGCCAAATCAAACAACACATGGAGGGCCTCAATACCTGCAATCTCCTGAACTGGATATCTCCTGACAGGCCAGTCCTCTCTAAAAATAATCTCTACGCCACCTCCCCGACCGCCTGTGTGGGGCTGGTGCTGAACAGCATACTGATCTGCTGAAGTTGGTCCAGCCATCTCGTCCAGCCAGGTCTCTTGACAGCCCCGTCCGAGATTAAATCCCAGACAATTGGGGCCTTGTTGACAATGGACCTCGCGTTTAGCAGCAATAGCCCCCCACAGGTGGACCTTGAACCTAGCTCTTCCCTCCACCCCAGAGGGGGGATGACACGTCACACCTCCTGCAGGCACCTAGATCCCCTAGGGGCACGAGCCATCCAACCCCATGGACCATACCATCCACGCTCAAGAACCACCACTATGGCTGCTCCTCCCCTCCCGTCCACCCAATCCTGGCCCCCTAAACCTGGCTGGTTGCCCAACGGCCCCTCACCCACTCACCAACCACCACCCCAGTCCACCCAGCCATCCTGCTGCCACCTGGCCATCCTGCGGCAAAAGACATTACCCCCACCCCCGACTTCCCTCTCTCACAGGGAGTCCGTTTCACCCCCCACTACCACTAAGTGACCTCCCTGCGCCTCCCCCTACTTCCACTAGGGTTTTGCACAGGGACACCCCTCCTCCCTCACCCACCCTATCTTCTAATCACCCCTCCTACACTCCCCCACCCTCACTCCCCAACCCTGAACAAACAGTACCCCTACCAGCCAAAAAGCCTCTCTGGGTCCCCTGTGGCCCCAAAGTGCCCCTAAGTTCCGCGCCCTTTGGCCATGGCCTTTTGGCCTGCGGCAGAGCCCCTGGCAGCTGGGCTAAATAGCCCACGGCCACTTCCGGGTAGGGAAGGGTTGACTTCAATTAAGTTGTAAAGCAAGAACAGCACTACTGTGTAAGAATTGCATTTAGCTTTGCAATCTAATTTGAAGTTACTTTTAATATAGCTGTGATCTCTCTCATATATATAAAATCAGTCATATATATCTTGATACACCTTTAAGAGTTACCCATGGTGGGACAGTGGGAGGAAGATTCTATATAACAAAAAACAAACAAACAGGAAAACAAGAACAACCTCCCCTCCCCACCCAGCAAGTCAGAAATTCTCAAATTGTGAGTCATGACCGCCAAATGGGATTGTGACTTCTACAAACAGGGTCATAAACCTGATCTGTGATAAAGTCCGCACATCTCTGTTGCTGCCTGGATATAGAAAAAACATATTTAGGTCTCAAAATGTGGTTACACAGGCAAAAGGGTTGGGGACCACTGCTATAAGAATGAGTCGTCAGGAAAAAGAATGGGCATGAAGGAGCAGAGCACATCAACTATGTACACCTGTCTTCATGCTACACATTAACATTACAGCTTTTGAGAGCCCCTAAGTATTAATAAAATTCTGAAAAGAACACTTAGGCCTTTTTCAAATGGGCTGGCAGTGTGTGGGGGATGGGTGGGTGCTGCGATGGGTGGGTGGCCCATTACACGGATGCCAACCCACCTCCACATATGGAGCATCTGCCATTGGCACGGATGCCCCCCCTCACCCTCCATGCACCTCGCACATGTGGGCGGTGGGGGAGGGCGCGCCTGTGCAAAAAGGGCCTTTCATCCACTTCTGTTCATGCCTAATTTTACCAACTGAATCTCATAAAGAACCATGATGCTTCTGTGATTTGTATTCACAACACTAGGAAACCACTTACCTAAAAACACTAGTTTTACCTGGAATTTTTAAAATCATAATTTCTTTAAAAAGATAATAATAAAGAAGACACCTCTGATTCCCTTCAAATCAACTGTCAGATTCACCACCCCAACAAATGTTGCAGATTTAAAGTGGGAGCAGGTGGGACAACGGACCCTTCTCTTTCCCCATGATCCTTGGGGGTCTTTGTGACAACATTTGTGGAGGGCCCTACTGTTACTAACCCCTCCTTCACTACTGCTGATGCTGGTCTGGTTTGGCAGGTGCTGCTGTGAGAGGCATTGAACTGGACAGTAATGAATGAGGCCTGTTCACAGGACCCCAAATATCCTAAACTACAACAGTGTGAGAGCAGCTGGAGGGGCCCTCAGGAGTCCCTCTTCCCCCAAACCCCAAGAGCTCCGATCACTGTGGGAAGTTGAGGCCAATGGGTAACCCTTCTATGGTTACCACCTTCCCTCTGGTTTTGACCAAAAGGAAGAGCAGCCAAATGAGAACGGGCAGGGCAAAGGAATTCTCTTGTCCCTATTCAATATGGCCACACCCCTTTTGGTGTGTTGCGATGTCACAAAGCTCCACAGAGACTCACAGAGCCATGTCAAAAAAAGGGATGAGAACACCTCATTGTTCCAGCCATTAAGGGGTTGCCTCTCTGTCCCCTTCCTCCCTTTGAAGCCTGATTTCACCAGGTTATTCAGGTGCCCCTAGGCAACCCAAAGAAATCGGAGCTTTATTCGCAACCCGGATTGGATGGGTTTTAACGAGACACTCCAGATTTTAATCCAGAGGCACAGAAGTGGCAGCCCTATGGCCCTCTTTCCTGAGCTGAAAATCAGTGGAGTCTTTGAATGTCATTACACAATTCTCCGGGTCACAATTTTGTACCGTGTAATTGTTTATGATGAGAAACCACCTGGAATTTTGATCCTGCACAGGAGTTTGTTTGTTTATTTATTATTATTATTATTATTATTAATATACTCAAATGCAGCCCTGTCCCACTTTTATTAATTTATTCATTTATTATTATTATTATTATTATTATTAATAATAATAATAATAATAATAAAATAATTTATTCATTTATTTTATTATTATTATTAATAATAATAATAATAAAATAAATGAATAAATTAATAAAAGTGGGACAGAGCTGCATTTTTAAAATGTATATTTACAGATACACCCAGAGTGGTCTTCTTTAAATTAATCTGTTACTGACATTTTACAGTCCTATAAATTGATACATTATATTATTTATATTGTATTTATACTGGAAAATTGGAAATGTATATATCCAGGACTGAATTCACTGGGAAATGATATTTTACGTTGCCGTGACAGCCTAGAAAATGGAAACATTTTTAAAAGGTACAGCTGGCATTTGCAGAAAATACAGACATCTATTTATAGGGGACAAATAGCCATCTAATTGGTCTATAATTCCATAACAATTAGAATTCATATTACTGTAATATACTTGTGAGCCTATTTATGAGCCGCACAAAGAAAAATTATTATACTTGGAGTCATTCTGTAACAGCAGTCAACACTCATGATTACAGAGCTCAATTACTCTTGTAATTATCATCTTATAACAAAGTAATTACATTAAAAAAATTTCTTTATATATTATGACATGCTAAAGTAGCAGCATACTGGAGTGGGGATGGATACACAAACATTACACACACATTTATTGAGTTTTCAACTTCCAAATATTTAAGTTTACTCAGGAATTACCATACTTCCCATGGTTACCAATCTCATGGATGTTTTTATAGCCTTCCAATACAGATAAGCTGATGAAATAGTAAATTCAAACTAGGATAATTGAATCAGAAACAGCATATTGCACCCAGCCACAGAATGTCAGCTTAATAGGTAGGCACCACATTTGACTAAAAATGTGTATTTTTATTCATGACTTCTACAAACTGTCAGCATCTCTAAGAATACAGACCTTAATGTCATCAATGACAGCTGACAGGACAAGAAAAAGTAACAGGCTTTCCCTTCCCTACACGTTCTAAGAATTGTAATATCATTTATCCACTGTAGAGGTTTACAAAGGTATTGTGTGCAGTGAGATTAATATGCTTTTTTATGATGCACAAAGCATTTTTTTTTTAAATTCCCACTTCTCTCTGAATAGCAGCTGGTTGTAAGATCTTCATCTGGTGTGCTGTTTTAGTGGAGCATGGTAAAATAAAAGATACAGCAAGAATACACTTTCACACAGTCAGTGAATATTACTGAATGAATGGGCAAGGAGGAATTGGCAACTGTCAGCAGGATCAATACATTTTTAATGCTAAAGGCATCAACTTAGAATAGAACAGGCCTTTTCGTCAATCCCAACATTGGCAAATCGTTTTCAGCAAAGCACTGGCCGAATTTATCAAAGGAGTCACAATTATTTACACCAAGAGATTCGGTTAAATCAGAGTCCAGAACTTTCAATCAAATCTGTGTTAATGAATCTTCCAACTCAAGTACAGAATAGTACAAAGTTTGCTCCTAGACTTGCCTGACGGGCTTGGTAAATTGAAAGCTGCATACAGGTGGCACGTTTCATCTCCTAGAAAGAAAGTTTGGGGTTTTTTTTCCTAACGAAACAGTGACAGCTCACTCAAAAGTGACATTTCCATCAGCCACTGAGAAAGCTGTCTTCTTCGCCTGCAGCTCAGAGGAAGATGTTTTACTGATAGTAAGAAGTAGATACAATACAAGGGAGAAACATTGTCAAGGCATTTTTATCACCATAGTGTTATCTGTGACATTTATTGCAATATTTCAGGTCAAAAGGCTGCCTTCCCCTCCATGTTCAACCACTCTTCCTTAAATGAGCCAGGGGCGTCCTCTTACTGCACCAGGTCCAGACAACACATAGACACATCTAGAGGTGTGCTTGGCGGCTGCCCCACAGATTGGAAATTCCCTTTCTCTGGAGGTTCACCAAAGCCTGAACATTTTCCAGAGGCATTGTATGACCTACTTATTTGGCCAGGCTTTAAGCAGGCGGAAATAGGGTTTGAGAGTGGGAGTGGTTTTAGTTAGAATTTTATGCGGTTTAATACTTCAACTGTTTTAATACTATTTTTGTACATTTTCTTGCTGCATGCCGCCCTGTACGAATCAAATCAGTCAATCAATAAATTCTGTTGTCAGGATCCCTAGTGCGTAACATATTAGCTGAAATAGACAACAGACTTGCTATTTACAAGCATTATTTGCATTGATGAAATAATGTGAATAATGCAACAATATTCACAGCAGAAACCAATACTCGCATATCCACTTATTTGGGCATTCCACTTCAGTTACCTCATTGAAATTGGGCACTTCGGTTAGCTTGGTGGGTCATTTTGGAGACTGTTTTAGCTATCGTGCAAAAATACCCCAAATCCAAATAACCAAAAGAAAGCAACTAAAACTAAAATAGATATCCAATGAGGAGGGAGTGAATAGCTGTTTGCATCCACTTTATCAGACTGGAATTGAAGTGGACAAACTCATTAGGTATTGTATTTGGTGAAACTATTTGTTTCATCTCTAGACAAGAGGCAAGAACTACACTGGAATTACAGGGAGGAACGCGTGTCCTCAAAAACCTGACACCAGAAAGATAGGTATAATTTTACATCTGACGGCAGGAGGGGAGAGGGTTGAAGTGAGAGTATCCTAGGGCCCCAGCACTGTTGTAGATAGTTTTGTGAAAGATAATGTTAATTTGGGGGTAGGGTTGCCATATATACACAATTTTTTAAGAGGGCACTTATGTGGTTGCAGGGCTGCATTAGAGTCAATGCAATCCTGCAACCTGTACTTCTCATAAGTGTCCTCTAAAATTTGCATATATGGCAACCCTACTTGGGGGTTAATCCTACGTCTGTTTGCGTTGTTTGGCTCTGACACTGAAAACATTTAGGAGTGAATTTGCACAGCCTTAATGTAGCCTGCTAGTCTCTTTATATCATTTAGCCTTCTATTGAGTTTTACATGGAAAAAATGATCTGACCCCGTGAGAAAGCTATTTGAAGTTATAGGATTTGACCTAATCTATCTAAGAGTCTCATCCAGTATAAAAAAACCTACCAACACAGGAAATCCATGCTAAATTTTATTTTCTTCATCAGCATCTTTATGGTTACAACTATTTATAATTTGTATTATGTTAGTGTGTGTGCCAGCTGGGGGGAAACCTGGAGGGGTTTGCCTGGAGGAGTTGCCTGTCACTCAACCCTGTCCCCTCCTCCCTCTGCAGGTATTTCTTCTAGGGCTGGGGTCCTTAGGTGCCAGCCCTTGGGCACCAGCCGAAGGGCAACACCTATGGGTGTCGGCCATTTTCGGGGCTGTTTGTGGGCCATGGGGGCCCTTCGGTAGAAACTTGTTGGGAAGTGTCCCTGGGAGAGAGCTGCTGGGAGGCTGGATCAAAGCCAGGGCTTCTGCCCGTATTGAGAACCCACCCCCACCCCCCCGGAGCAGATTCCTGCTAGGCAGTGCTAGGAAAATGAGGACTATACACTGGACCATTTATCCCAGGAGGAACCTTGAGTGGACGAATGGTTGTGGTATAGGATCGGCTGGGGTGCTGTATTTTTTGAGAGATAAGCTTTGCTACTGGTTTGGAACCAGCGTGTGAGGGGGGGGCGTAGTGCCTATTCAGTGGGAGGGGGGTTACTTGGTGTTGGTTTGTGGGAGGTAGGGAGCTACTGGGTGTGTGTGTAGGAAATGACTCTGGGAGCCGGGTTCTTGGCCCCCGTGATAGTTGGGAATTAGGTTGGGGGAGAGGAGTGGGTCAAGTCTCAGGCTACCTGGTGTGTGTGTGTGTGGGGGGGGGGGGGTTGTTTCTGAAAGAGACCACCTGGTGGCTGCATGTGGTAGGAAGGTTTTGTGGAGGGTGGGGAGGAAAGGGGGGGGTCTCCCCCAGGGTCCTGGCACAGCAGTCGCTGGCTGAGACCTGTCTCTTATACACATCTAGATGTGTATAAGAGACAGCTCCCAGGGTCCTGGCACAGCAGTCGCTGGCTGAGACTGGGCGGGAGTGGATGTAAGGGGGGACAGTCATAGGGGTCGTTGTGGGGCAGGGGAGATAGGGTCCATGGGGGTGATTGATTGGGGTGGTTCGGGGGCCAAGGTGTTTAGTGCCTGTCCCCAGGGCCAGCCCACCCCCTCAGGTGGATCAAGGTCTAAGGTCCCTTGGGCCGGTGCTGCTGTTGAACGCGAGGTCTGTAGTCAATAAAACATCAGTTATCTGGGATATGATCCTGGATCAGACTGCAGACCTCACGTTTCAGAGAGACCTGGGTGGATGAAGAGGCAGGGCCGATTTTGGCAGATCTTGTTCCAGAGGGGTACTCCATTACACACCAGTCCCGGCTTAGGGGACTGGGGGCGGGGGAGGGGGGCCTAGCTATGGCTTGGACTGCTAGGAGGTATCCGGTGCAGTTAATCCCAGGGATCAAGGCCCTTCACCTTGTGCTTGAGTTGGCATGGGACAGTATTGGGGTGCTGCTGGTGTAGTGCTTCTTTCTGTCCAGCAGCATCCCTCTCCACTCTAGCGGAGCTGGTATCGGGGATGGTGTTGCGCTCCCCGAGGAATGTGGTCCTGGGGGATTCTCAACATCCATGCTGGTGCTAACCTTGTCGGGGCTGAGTGTGAGTTCATGGCTGCTATGGCAACCATGGGCCTGTCCCAGATGGTTAGTGGGGAGGGAGGGCAGATGGGGGGGAGGGCATATGCTCGACTTGGTGTTCTGCTCTGACCTTGAGGTGGGTGATCTGGTAGTACGGGAAGTGAGTTCTATGCCTTGGTCATGAACGGATCATTACCTCCTGCAGACCAGGCTCCTAGCGTATGGCAGCCCCCGGAAAGAGACCTATTCGGTTGGTCCACACCCGGAGGCTGATGGAACCGAAGCAGTTCCAGGAAGCCCGGGGGGAGGTATCCTTAGACCTTGAAGACCGCTCAGTGGATGATCCCATGCAGGCTTGGAACACCTTGCTGACGGGGGTTATTGATCAGGTGGCTCCGAGATGTCTGCTCCCGCCACTTCATCACCGGAGAGCTCCTTGGTTCACTGAGGGGCTGCGGTGGTTGAAGCGAGAAGGGTGGCAGTTAGAGTTATGCTGGCACTGCTCTCAGACTGAATTCAATTGGCTGCAGCATCGGGCCCATTTCTGGTTCTATGCTGTAGCCACAAGGACGACAAAGAAGGAATTCTTTGCCACCTTCATAGTCGCTGCAAAGTCGCATCCAGCAGAACTTTTCTCGGTGGTGAGGGGGATTGTCAGTCTGGCCTCCCTTTGCCTGGAGGAGGACGTTTCCCAAGCCCGCTGTGAGGAGGTTGTGAGGAGCACATAAGATCGCTCGAATCCAGCATGACCTCAGGGCCGGGATTGATGCAGAGGAAGAGGAGCTGAGGGTAACGGATACCCCGTCTGGTCCATTTTGTGGGATCAGTTTCAGGAACTGATGCCAGCCGATGCGGTGGGGGCTCTGGGGTCTGTTAGGGCCACTTTTTGTGAATTTGACCCATGCCCGTGGTTGGTGAAAGCCTCCAGGGAGATTTTGGGGCTGGTGCTGGCAGGGGTGATCAATGCCTCCCTTCAGAAGGGCAGGGTGCCGGATTGCCTCAAGGAGATGGTGGTGTGGCCCCTGCTCAAAAAAACATCATTGGACATTGGTTCGCTTGCTAGTTACCAGCCTGTCTCTAACCTTCCCTTTTTAAGAAAGGTTATTGAACAGGTGGTGGGGGGCCCAGCAGCTCCCGGGACATCTGGATAGCATCGGTTTCCTGGACCGTTTTCAATCAGGTTTTCGTCCAGGATATGGCACTGAGACTGCATTGGTGGCCTTGGTAGACAACCTCTGCCGAGATATGGATTTAGGACATTCTACACTTTTAGTTCTATTAGATCTCTCGGCGACGTTTGATACAGTGGTTCATGCGTTGCTGTTGAGACGGTTGTGGACCCTGGGGGGAGTGTACGGGACTGTCTTAGGATGTCTCCACTTACTCCTCTTGGGGAGGAGCTAGTGGGTGGTGCCGGGGGAAGAAACATCTGGCCCCTGGGATCTCGCTTGTAGTGTACCGCAAAGTTCAATTCTGTCTCTGTTGTTATTTAGCATCTACATGCAATCCCTGGGGGAGGTCGTGAGACGGTTTGGTGTGCATTGCCACCAGCATGCTGATGACACCCAAATGTACCTCTCTTTTTCAATGAACCCAGGCCCTGCAGTCTCGGTGCTTTCCCAATGTTTGCTAGCAGTAAGCGATTGGATGAGGCAGAGCAGACTGAAGCTGAATCCCAACAAGACGGAGGTGATGTTGGTGGGTCAGATGGTGGAGGTGATGGCCCCCCTCGTGGAGGGGGTTTTCCACCCACTGGCCCCACAGGCACAGAGCTTGCGGGTCCTGTTGGACCTTGGCCTCCGCTAGGATCGTCAGGTGGAGGCAGTGGCAAAGGGAGCCGTTTGTCAATTATCTGTTATGCGCAGGATCCAGCCATATGTCTCAAACTTTGACCTTGCCACCCTCATCCACAAATTCATCACCTCAAGGCTAGATTACTGCAATGAGCTCTATGTGGGGCTGCCCTTGACGATGATTCGGAAGCTGCAGCTGGTGGAGAATGCGGTGGCCCGTCTCCTGTTGGGGATGAGATGTAGGGAGCACATTATTACACCTGTGCTCCAGGCTCTGCACTGGCTGCCTATAGCATTCCAGGCCTGATTCAAGGTGCTGGCTTTGGTCTTTAATGCCCTACATGGTCTCGGCCCCTCTTATCTGAGAGACTGCCTCACTCCCTGGGCCCTGGAACGACCTCTGCGATCTACAGGGGGCACCTTCCTGGAGGTCCCCCAGGTGAACCGGGAGGGCCATGATGGAGAGGGCATTCTTGGTGGTTGCACCGTGGCCATGGAACTCGTTTCCAGAGGAAGCTTGCCTGGGTCCCAGCCTGTTGGCCTTTCATCGGGCCTGTAAGACGTGGTTTTTTGTCCAGGCCTTTGGGAGAGGGGGGCAGTGAGGGTGGGTTTTTGCCACTGGGTTTACCTCCTTTATTGTTTAAATGATGAATTGGTTGTTTTAGTAACCCTTTTTGTATTGTTTTTAATGTATGGTTTTAAGATGTTGTGAGCCGCCCCGAGCTGCTTAGGGCTGGAGGGTGTGGTGTATACATTTTTAAACAAATTATTTATTCATTTATTTATTTAAAGTGCCAAGGTGCCTCATCTAAGATTCAGACACCACTTTGCTAGCCACTTACATTAATTGGTACATGGAGAATCATTCCACTGTCGACTGAGGATGTGAAACTTCATGACTATCCTGTATCTTTTAGACTTTTACATCCTATCATTTCCTCTGACAACACACTCCAAATGGCTTTGCCCCAGTTGTAGATGCATTGAAGCGAATGGGACTCCCACTGGTACTGCCAGTGCCTAGGGGTGTGCAATTCGTTTTTGTTATTATGATAACAAAAATGATATTTTTTTTGTCATTATTGCAAAAACAAAAATAAAGAATACTACTAATGAAAGCAAAAACAAAATTTTGCTTTCAAAATAATGGGAAAACACTGAAAAACATATTTTCAGCTATACATTTTTTGTTTCTTATTCAATTCTGATGAAACTTGGGAGATTGTACCCCTATGTGTACCAAATTTCAGAAAGACTGTATAAAGGGGACTGATTTTATAAGCAATTGAATGTTGTGATTTTAAGAAAAGCTGCATAGACATTCCTGGCTACCTCTTCTTTATCTTCCATCCAATGTGCATGAAACCTGGGAAGATTATGTCACTCCCCAGGATTACCAATCCTGCCAAATTTCAGAATGATTTGATAAAGGGTACTGATGTTATAAGCCATTAACTTGAAAATGCATTTCCAGTTGTAACATTTTTATATTCCATTCTGTTTACAAGACATTTGGGCAGGAATGTATCCCATGCCTTCTCTGTCATGTTGACCAAACTACAGGATAAATTTATAAAGGGCCCCAATTTTATAAGCAATTGGCATTTTCCCCTTGAAAACCATTATTCAGATAAATAGCAGCACATGCAGTGCCAGTCAGAGGCAGGCACCTGGCATGGCAGGAGGAGGGAGGATGGGGAGCAACCAAACAGACTGACAGACACATTTACTGGTCAATTATTGCATGCTTCCAGCTTTACAGGACCAACTGGTGGTGGCTTTGAGGCGGGCATAGGAGGCGGCCCTGAGGCAGGCATAAAAGGGACATAACTGGGACTTTGGGGAGAGCATCCCAGGAATCAGGACACATGGTTTACACATCCAGGCTGGCCAATTATGATCACAATCCCATCCTGCAGCACTGAGACAAGAGGACATAAGAGAATCTCTATTGGCTCTTTCCTAAACAGATGCTTCTGACTTCCCAGTAACAAGTGGGGGAAGAGATGTTGGGATGGTCACAGCACAGAATTAGGATATTTGGTTGACATTTCTGCTGGCCAATTGGTATCACAAACAGATCTTTTACCACAGTGACACTTAAGAGAATCCCTGGCATAGGCTCCTTCTCTGCATATGCTATGCAGGCTTATAAAATTGGGACCCTTTATCACATCTTTCCAATACCTGGAAGAAATGATCTTAAGGTGTGATATACAGTCTTGCCAAATGTCATGTACATTGGTTGGACTATAAAAAAAGTACAGTCAGACATACATTTATAAGTTAATTGCTTATATCACCATGGCCCTTTATCTAAGCCTTCTGAAAGTTTGCATAGATAGTAAACATGAAGAGTAGCATAAATGTGCCACATTTCATCCACATTAGATGGGAGACAAAGAAGTTGCAGCCAGGAATTTATATGCATATTTTTGCAAAATAACATAATTCAACTGCTTATAAAATCAGGTTCCTTTATCCAGTCTTTCTGACAGTTGGTTCACATAATGCCTTTTATTGGAGGTACAATGCCTCCATGTTTCATCCAAATATAATGAAAAACAAAAAGGTTACAGCCAAAAATGGTTTTTTTTTCATTGAAACCAATAGAAATTGAAAACAAAAACAATTTTTTTATATTTATGAAAATGAAAAACAACATGGGTCCCTGGTGTACACCTCTACCAGTGCCAGCAGTAGCTAGTCTTAGGATCATTTTGCCCAATTTCAAAATGGATTCCTCCTGAAGTGTATAAAGTTTCTATCGCTCTGATCATCATCTGTTTACATCTGCTTTTACTTCTTGTAGCAATTTAGATACCATCTTCTCCAGTACCTCCCCCATTAACCATGCACCTATTTTTCTTCCTACTGGAACAGAAGCATTTCAAATGGAAACATAGCAAACACTGGCGTTATCCTCCCAAGAGAAAAGTGAACCTACCAAGAATGAATGGCTTCTTAAAGATTTGATTTGAAAAGGCAATCCCTGTTCCTTTATTAATAAAGTTAAATATCCCTATTCATGTCTACGTTTTATATTACCACCTGATACCAACCTCTGAACTACCCCAAGGATATCACCCACTCACCTCATGTTATAACCATCGAGGCCTCCTGACACCCTCCTGACCCAATGCACACTCCCTTAAACTCAAATCAGCAATGGCTGAGGAGTTTATAGCTTTCTAGAGTTATTGCAGAGACACATCTGTCAGAAGCTTAGTGGTGTATTCAACTGTTCTCTTGGAGAATCAATAATTCACCTCTCAGTGCCCATCTTAGCATCACAGGCTGGCGTTGCTAGGCTCGATGTCACAATCGGTGCTGCTGGTTCTCTTGCCTGGATCAATACTGCAGCCACTGTTCACTCAGCATTCTTGCCCTTCCCCAGGCACAAACCTGCCACTGTATAATAGTTTATAAACATTATTTAGCATATTTGTACCTTTCACACTTTAAGATCCTGCTATGGGTCCTCCAAGCCCCCATGTGATTGTAACCGTATTCATTCATTATTATTATTATTATTATTATTATTATTATTATTATTATTATTATTAGCATTAGCATTAGCATTAGCATTAGCATTAGCATTAGCATTAGCATAGCGCCAGAAGTGTACTTGGTGCTTTACAGAACAGTAAGATAGACGCGGTCCCTGCCTACAGCTTACAATCTAATAGACACGGAGGGGGGAGACAAGGAGAGGGGACATAGGGAGACACAAAGGATAAATAACATTCAAGCAGACGCGAAGTCTCAGGTGCACGTGCTTGGCTTGGTTGCAGTTAGGCAGGAGTCTGCAGGGATCTTTGAGGTTCCTTCCTAATGAGGACACACACAGTATTGTCTGACCCGGATGACCTGCCCGCACTGGCCTCCTAGGTCAGCTTTATTCTGGTCTCTGTGGTCTCTCCTGCCCATCTGTGGCTGTGCCTCTCTGTTAATTATCCTGCTTGGTTCAGCCATTAGGTCATAAGCCCAGCCAGATTGCCTTTTTAGCCTCAATTGAACTCTTGCCTGCCAAGTGACTGCTCAGCCCATCACTCATAATAAAGAACTTCACACTAAAATTACACTGCCGGTGAGAAGGGGAGCGCCCTGCAGGAGAGCTGAGCAGGCATGGAATGCTGGGAGCTGGAGACTTTCTGAAAAAAGAGCCCACTGGTGCAGTTGGGTGTACCGGTCCGGAGGAAAAGTTAGATAGACGTTCTCTAAGCGGAAAGTGTCCTCACATAGCTGGAATTTCCAGAGAACTGTGTTTGGGAGCTGAGCAGCCAAGACCTCAGGAGAACAAAAAACTGAGCAGCTGATGAACCGTGCTGAGGCACTGAGGAAGTGCTAGAGGCGTACTTTGTGTGAGGGCTGTGGGAGATGTATCTTCCACAAATTTAAGGGTGTGAAGGACAGGATTAGTCATACCGGCACAAAAAGACTCAACGCTGGGACAGCAGTGAGAGCAGCAACCGCTGGAGCACTGAGCCGGTGTAGTGTAGAAAACCACAAGAAGTTCACACCTTGCTAGTACTGAGCTACTAAGGTATGAATTTCTCATGGGTACCAATCTTTCACACCACACCGGCTTGATTCAGGCAGTGTTGCTGCTACAGTAGAGCTTCGTGTGCAGTAGGAGATACATCACTTTCCCATCAGGGGATGTGGAGCATTGAGGGAGACGCTTGCAGCTGCTGTGCTCACACGGTAAGCCCCCCTCGTCCCACAATATCTCCCAGAAAATTTCACCTCTATGAGCAACCCAGACCTCATGAAGGAACAGAACTGCAACTGTTGGGGAAGTTCATGGAGCAGATGAACAGCTGAGGCCTCAGGCAACCAAGGAGCTGCAGGTGGCTGGTGGGTCGTGTGGAGGAGCTGAGCAGATGAGGAACTATAGATGGAGAGCAGAACTATCTGTGAAGGGTTTATTTATTATTTACTTGTTTAGATCCCCACCCACCCTATCCCCTAAGGCTCACGGGAGCGTACAATTCTTTAACTTATTAACTGTAACATTAACAACTATTAATCCTCATGACAACCCAGTGAGGTAGGTTAGGCTGAGAGATCTGTGACTGATCCAAGCTCACCCAGTGAGAGTCCATGGCTAAGATGAGACTTGAACTTGGCTTTAGTCACATGTAGCATAGAATATATTGGGGAAAAGTTGCTAGGCTTATAAGTATTTAGTTGATAAGACTTAAATAGTTTGCTAATGTAAAATATTTAGCATAATGCAGGTTTATTACATCTTATTTGTTCCTATTTTTCCATAAAATTTAATTCTAATATCGATATGAGCAGGCCTAGAAATAATGAGCGCAAGTTACAGGTAGTGTTGAATCAAACAATCACAGCAAAATCTGTTTCCGTTGGAAACAGACCAGTCACCTGTACTCCCACGATGAGAAAACTTAGCAGCTTTTTCACTATTTTCACTAGTTCCTGTTTGGTAATTGCCATGGTTCGGCACTTCTGGTAACTCTTCCCAGGCAGGAGTATCCACACACCATATAACATTCATCATACGCTACTTATGTTTGCTACTCCCAGCTTGTGTATGATCACAAGTTCACTACGTAACTTTGATTTCTTTTACTGGTGCTTCTTTTGACTCCTGGTAAACTGTTTGGGCAGTTGTATTTCAAGGGCTATTCCTTGTTTTCTGCATTCTGATGCCAGAAACTGACATGAAGTGCCAGAAACTGATGAAAATGTCAGAAACTAATGAACAAAAAATACTGAAAATTACCAAAATACTGGAACTCAACTGAAATTTATGAAAATACCAGAAACTAATGGAAATTGAAGGATAATCACAGATGCCAATCGCGACAACAGCGGAACAGTGGATTCAATGGACGTTTTCAGACAAGACACTCTCCACCCACCATACATGTTACAGGGCAGCCATAGGGCAACACTACAGCCCTGCAACATGTATAGTAGGTGGGGGTAGTGGTGGGTGGTGGAGAGTGTCTTGTCTGAAAATGCCCAAAGGATAGTGGGAAAATACTGAGGAACCCTTACAAGCACTTCCGAAAGGTAGGTAGGTATTTGCCGACGGTATGGGAACTGTCATTCTCGCCTCAGCACTGCTCCCAGGAAGGTAGTTTTTGGCTAAATGGCAAGACCTCCAACAGTAAAAGCTCAACAGCAATGGAACAAGTTGCCTAGGGAAGTTGAAGGCTCTCAATACCTGAAGGTTTTCAAAAAAGAGGCTGGACAGCCATCTGTTGGGTATTCTGTAGCTGTTGTCATCCTGCAATTCAAGCAGAGGATTGTACCAGATGACCCTCAAGGTCCCTTCCAAATATATGGCTACCATCAGTAAATTTTACTGTAGAAGAGGGAAGCCTGCATCACCAAACCAGCGATACAGCAGCATCTTTTTCTTTCCACTGCATTTATGGTTCTGACTCGTAATTATAGTAAGTTCAAAGGGAGGTCAATTGCTGTAATCAAACCTTATTGACTATTGGTCCTTGTTAGAGTTACACACAATTTACACAGTTACACTCTATAACACTGAGCTCATTGCAAATTCTTACTTAGCTTATAATTAAGTAAGAGAGCTCGTGGCCATGGCCTGCAAACAGCGATACATGGCACAGTCCTGGGAAGCTAATTGTTTAGAAAACCCATCGCTGTCTGATTACTTTTTAATGCCCTTGTGCCGGAAACTGTTGCAGAATATGGCAGCCTGTCTCCTTTCAGGAGTGGGTCCCCATGAGTACATTACACCTATGCTTCAGAGTCTGCATTGGCTTTCAATAGCTTTCCGGGCACAATTCAGGGTGCGAGTTTTGACCTCTAAAGACCTAAACAGCCTGGGCCCCAGATATCTGAAAGACCATCTCCTCCACTATGCTGCGATCAGCCAGGAGCACCCTTTTGCAGACACCATCTGCCATCAGGATCATATGACGACCGTGTGCAGAGAAGCATTCTCTGTTGCTGACCCAGTATTGTAGAACTCCTCTTCCCCTGGAAGCTCATCAAAGCCCAGGCCAGAGCCTTGGGGGAAGAGCAGGATATAAGAATTTATTTATTTATTTATTTAAGTGGATTTCTTAGCTGCCCAATCCTACCACGGTAGCTTGGAGCGGTGTACAATAAAACTAAAACACATAAATAACAAAACATACCAACCACCAAAGTATAAAAATATAAACAATAAAATATAAAATCTATAAAACCAACTCAGGCGGAGCCACAACAACCCTCCCCCCATCTCCCTCGCCAAAAGCCTGACGGAACAGCCAGGTCTTACACTGTGTTCAGAAAGAAGGGAGATCTGGGGCGAGGTAAACCTCTGTCGGGAGGGAGTTCCACAGCCACGGTGTGGCGACCAAGAACGCCCTCCTCATCGTCACCACCTGGGTCACCCAGGGAACTTCCCATCATCACCCAGGGAACCTCACAGGAGGCATCCCCAGGCGACCTAAGGGGTCTATCCGAGCCTTGGGGGTGAGGCAATGCCACAGATAAGCCGGGCCCAGGCCATTTAGGGCTCTTTAAGTCAATACCAACACCCTGAATCTGACCCAGAAGATAAGAGGCAGCCAGTGCAGAGAACGGAGCACTGGTGTAATGTGCTCATAGTGGCCCGTTCCTATAAGGAGACAGGCTGCTGCATTCTGCACCAGCTGCAACCATCAAAGGTAGCCCCACGTAGAGCACGTTGCAATAGTCCAGTCTTGAGGTGATGAAAGCATGGATGATGGTGGCCAGATCCGTGTCTGAGACATACGGTCAAAGCCAGATGTAATTGGCAGAGAGGTCCCTTCACCATGGACCCCACCTCAGCATGCAGGCAGAGCCGCCAGTTCAGGAGCACTCCCAGACTACAGACCTGAGGAACCAATGGCGGGCAAACCCCATCAATGATGGCAGCTACCACTCCCTCAGTCCTACCCACTAGCATCACCTCCATCTTGTTGGGATTCAGCTGGCTCACTCTCATACACTCCCCCACAGCCGCCAAACACTGGGTAAGCACCAAGACTGCTGGGTCTGGGTCAGCTGAAAAAAAAAGAAGGTAAAATTGGGTGTCATCAGCATACTGATGAAACCGCACACCGAACCTTTGAACGACCTCACCCAAAGGTCTCAGATCCCTATACACTGTACACGGTGAACAGGAGAGGGGACAAAATAGAACCTTCCGGGACTGCACATGAGAGGTCCAGAGGAGAATATGATCACTCAGCACCACACGTTGAGTTCTTCTGGCCAGGAAAGAGCAGAACCATTCAAGAACAGTCCCGCCCACCCCAGCTTGGTCCCGTAAGCGTGTCACCAACAGCTGAAAGATCTAACAGGATCAACAGGGTCAAAAAAATAAAGAATGAACAAATAAAGACACCAGGGGTGAAATCCTCCAGCACAACAGTACCAACTTTAAATGCTATAACCTGTGCTATCCAAACTACAGGATCAGTCCAAAAAAACAACACACAGATGGAGGCAAAGCAGAGCATCAATGAAGCCTAGAGGATAAGGTGTTGGATTTGGACCTGCTTCAAATCCCATTTTCATCATGAACTCACTGGGCAGCTTTGAACAAGTCACTCACATCACCCGTCAGCCTCAGATCCCTATCAGTAAATGGGAATAATAATGATGACCTTCCTCACAGGATTGTTGCAAGGGCAAGCCAGGATTGAAAAGCACTTTGAAAACTAAAAGCACTATAGAAATAGTAAATAATAATTAAATTGGTATCTTTTGTTGGATCCACTTCATTTGGTGCAATAACACCCACCAACAGATTTTGGTCCAGTAATGAAATTAATCATCAATAAAATCAATCAAATGTATCATCTGACCTACTATGCATTTGGATCAATATGGCAACCACTCTGTCCCTCTATACTTAAAAAAACACAAAACAAAACGAGGTACTGATCTCACTTTACGATCCATGCTTCCACAATTACTAAAGGTTAACCCCATGGAGGGAAAGTAAAGATAAAAATATACACCTCATTAGGAATGGTTAAATAAATAAATAAATAAATTTAAATATATCTAAAATAGATCTATATTGAATATTGTAGCAAGTTAAGTGTGGTGACAGTTAGGAAAGTGACTGTCCAAATGGTGCTGCCATCTGTTCTCTCCACTTCCTGTGAGACGTATCTGCCATGTTTACTGGAAAAGGCAAGGTTTTACTGCTGTGCATAGTGCAGTGTCAACACAGCTGAGGAAGAGTGAGCTGATCTCTGTTATGCCATGTGTCTTATTATTCAGGATGCCAGATGTGCCCCGATTCTGCCAGGTACATTGTTATAGCTGGTTAGCAAAGGAGATGTGAAGCACAGAGAACACAGCCTGAACTGCAATCCACAAGCCACTACTCCAGAGCAGTCCCAGTGAAGCTCACAGGACACGAGCCACTCCTCTTCCAAGCTCTGTCACTTAAAATCATAGAATCTTACAATTAAAATGTATTATTATTATGATTAAGTATTTATATAGCACCAGCAATGTACCTGGCGCTTTACAAAGTAATGGAATAGACACGGACCCTGCCTTAGGGCTTGGACCATCTAGTCCAACCCCCTGCTTGGATGCAGGATGGCTACAGCTACAACATCCCCGACAGACATCTTGTTCCTCACTAGGGCTGTAGCGGAATATCGCAGCGGTAGCTATTTCCGGCGGAAACAGTGTTTCCGCAATTAGTGGAACGGCATGGCAGAGGCTTTCATTCCGCTAGTTTCATTCCGCGGTTCCGCTTATTTAATTCCGCTACTTAGTGGAATCATGGAAACATGACATTTTGGCTATTTCCGCAATTCCGCCAGCGCCACAAAATAGCGGAATAGCGGTTTTCCGCAATTTCTGCAATTTCCCCGCAATTTTTACGCAATTCCGCGATTTGCAGAATTCCGGTGGAATTAGCGGAATATCCGCAGAAAAGTCGCAGTGTGGCGCGGGCAATTCCGAAATGGCAGAACGGAATCGCGGCGCGGTAACAGCTGCTGCCGCATCAGCCCTATTCCACACTGAACAGCTCTTACTGTTAGGATGTTTTTCCTGCTATTTAACCAAAATCTACCTTCCTGTCAGTTGAGTCCATTGCTTCAGGTTCTGCCATATGTAGCTTGGCGGCAGTGCTTCAGTTATTTGAAGACTGCTATCATGTTTCCCCTTAGCTAGGCTAAGCAAAGAGCTAAAGGAACTGCTGACTCCATTAGCGTATGCGTGTTTAAATTGGATCACTTCAGATACATTTAGGGTTTGGGGTGCGACTCAAGGAGGGATACAGGATTTACCGGTATTGGATCTCCCTGATACCAGATTTACCAGTATCGGCATACCGGTTTTTTAACATTGGCCAGGTTACATGATTTTTTACATTGCTGCCACTAAATTCAATGGCTGGGATGTAAAAAATCTGGTAAACCAACCAATGTTAACAATCTGGAATGCCGATACCAGTGTTACTGGTTTTATTGGATTAATCTGATATCACCCATTATCGGCAGTATTGGATTAAGACTGAACTCCTTATCTTTCCTCCCTTCCCTTCCTCCCCCTCTTCCCTGTCCATCCTTATTGATGGGGTCACCATCTGTCCTGTTCCCCAAGCCCATAGCTTGGGCTTCGTCTTTGATACTCACCTCTCCTTTAAACCTTACATTGACTCTGTTGCCAAGTCTTGTCGCTTTGCCCTCTATAACATTGCTCGGATTCCGCCCCTTTTTTCGACCACCAACCTCTCCTCTCCACACTTCACTGGCTCCCTCCCCCAACGCATCCTTCACAAACTCCTGGTATTTGTTACAAAGCCCTTCACACCCTGGCTCTACCTTACCTCTCAGCCCTTATCTCCTTACTCACTCCTGCACGCACTCTCCGCTCCTTCTCTGTCCCTTTCCTCGCTCTCCCTCATCTCCCCTGCTCCCTTAACTGCCTTTGTCCCTTCTCCCTTGCTGTCCCCCATGCCTGGAACTCCCTCCCTGCCCACATCCGCCATGCTCCCTCCCTCCGCTCCTTCAAATCCCTCCTCAAAACCCACTTCTTCCTCGCCGCCTTTCCCGACGCTTGCTAGAACTCTCCTCTCAACTTTTACTGGCTGCAACCAAGCCAAGCACGTACACCTGAGACTTCGCATCCGCTTGAATGTTATCTCTTGTCTCTCCCTATGTCCCCTCTCCTTGTCCCCCCCTCCGAGTCTTTTAGATTGTAAGCCATAGGCAGGGACCACATCCATCTCATTGTTCTGTAAAGCACCAGGTACACAGCTGGCACTATACAAATGCTTATAATAATAATTATAATAATAATAATCCGATACCAGTATTCCCACCTCTAGTTTCAATTGCACTACTCTGGAATAAGTGGCTTCATTTTTAAACACTAGGATAAAGTCCTCAAAACTTCAAATGGCAATCAGTAAACCAACTAAAAAACCCACAAAACTCCAACCCTTTTTTATTCATTAGGCTGCTCAATGACCCTGGATAAGTATCACAATGTAACCTAATTAGCACTACCAATCTTTTCTCTCCTGCTCCCTGCAGTATTGTTACACCCTTGTCATGCCATGTCTAACTTGGACTGTGAGTTTATCAGGGCAAAGGTCACTATGCTTTTGGTAGGGCCTACCATACCTTTGGGCACAGGCAGTACTAATATAAATATTAATGACAGGTACACAAATGTAAAACATCCATGAGAATGCAAATTTGGAAGTCCTTTTTCATCTAGGGAAAAGCAAAGGAAATGACTGAGCATCTGTTGGATTAGGTCTAGTAGTATTTGTGTGATATGCTACAGTTTGTGACATTTCTGAGCTTTAAAGCGGGAATTCAGGAGAAAATTAGGAATTCCTCAGGAGACTAGTGGGTATGCACATGCAGCTGTCAGATTATTCGGCGATGACCTCCCCTGCAACTGCAGACTGAAAAATTCAAAAGAATTAACACTGGATCAATAGGCATTTCAGGCTGCAAGGACTGAACAGTTAATAAGACCTCCGCTCCTTACGCTCTGCTGTTATTTGCCATCTGCCCTTCACATGTAACCTTGATGTTAGTAACTAAAAGTGTCAACAAACATGATCCTACCCACACAAAAGTGAGCGAGTAGGGATTTGCCATGACTGCTCGCGAATGACAGGGCTCCAGCCCTGTCATTTATTAATAATGTCATGGCAAAACTCCATTCGCACCAGAAGTTATGCTGGCCTCTGCCTCCTTCCCCGGCCATGTCTTTTGCTCATGGGAGTGCCGCCGCCACACTGCCGTAAGGTGTGAATGCAGTATATGGGTGTTTTTAGACATGATGAGATCACAGTGAACCACGCTGAATATCTACATGTGGTCACTGTGCCCTGCACGTCTGTTCGGCGGCCGCCAGATGTTCACCACGCTGAATGCCCACATGGGGTCAATTTCAACCACGCTTCCCGGGCTACCGGCGTGAAAATCGGCTGAAGCGTGGTGAAAGTGATTCCAGGTGGGCATAAAAAAAAAGTAACGTCTGGTCGGCTATCACGGCCCGGAATCCCCGGCGGGATTCCGGGCCGTGGTGAACTCGGCCAGACGCTGTGGCGGCATTGGCCTTGATGCCCACCCGTCTCCCCAGAGGGTGGGCGGCGAGGCAGTGTGGAGGGGGCGGGGCCCTGCGGCTGCACGTTGCACTGCGTGGCCCCGCCCCCTCCCTGATTCCCCACCAGGATCCCTGGCACGTCTATTTGCCGTGCCTGGGTGATCCCAGCAGGGAATCTCTGGGTTGTTTTTGGGACGGGACGAAGCCACCCCGTCACATCTGAAAACACCCAGAGTTGACAGCTGCCTTGTATACTGTTTCCCTGCTCATGGCCACCAAGTGGTTGATTGTTGGAATAGCAGTTTGTCCCTGTGAATCTTTTGTTCAGAAAGCAGGAGTTCGCAGGCTGGGGAAGGAGAAGGGAGCAGCCAGTAGAGACTGGGAGAGTAACAGCCCTAGGCCAGCATTGAGGTGAGTCAACCTGGGGAACGTAGATGCAGAGGGCTTGAAGGCGCTCACCCCACCCCAACCTCAGCGTTTCTCAGATGAAAGGCGGGGGGGGCGCGCCTTCGAACAATCTGTCAGGTGGCATTGAAAGGCTGCTTCCCAATCACACACACACTGCCAAGCAGCTGTTTGGTGGGGTGGGGGGAAGTGCACAGTCAGCCTTTGGAACTTACAAGCACTCCCGCAGCAGCCATTTTTTTTGTTTGTTTAACTACTCACTGGGAAATCTCACCACGACCAAGTTATCCCTGTGCTGCTAACAATTGCGAACGTTTTCACAAGCAGCAAAATTGCTGCTTGTTCCAGCCCTGGTCAGAACCTAAATGGAATTTTTATTTCTCTACTGTGCACCTTTGAATTTAAAGTGTCTTACAATGGCAACTGCTGGAGGAGTAGGCATCGTTCACAGCTTATGTCAGTGGTCATTTGTTCACTGAACATTAAACCATCCAGTGACCTCTCACACCAAGAGGAGCACTGGTGCTGCCCAGCCTTACAAAATCTACTCCTGGGAACACTGCTCATTATAGGATGTTTATGTTGACACTGCTGTAAGGGAGATATAGCTAAGCTCATAATGAAGGGGTTGGTTGATTTTTTATGGATGCCAACTTTTACCGCTGGACTGTAATGAAGTAGAGTTTTGTCAAGCCTTTTGAGAAATTTGCCTAGAAATATATTTACAGAAACGTGATCTCTTCCAAATTTCCACATTTCCACCAAATCAAACAGACTGCCATCTCATCCAGCCAACACTCTCAAGCGTTATTTAGACCAGGCAATGAGATTAGCAGCAATCTGCACATCACAGCATTATGATGTTACTCTGAGAAGTCATTCAGGGCAGGGATTGACCTAAAGGTCAATTAGCCATCTGCTTCATGCACATACAAGTGCCTGCCTCAAACCAAACTGTTAGCAACGCATGGCTCTGCTTTCTGAGGACTACACAGTGTGTTTTATACATAAAATGAAAGTCCCAAATGGAGGTTGTGATGAGACGGCCTTGTGATTGACCCAGGAGTTCTTCAACAAAGGAGGCTAGACAACAAACAAACCAGAAACTGCTTTACGATTATTAACGAAGGACTGATGAACTATTGACACAGGTTTACATTCTCTTGAGGGTGTCCCCCTCTCTGGGTGGTAACAGGTCAAATGATGAATCTAGTCTTACGGTTGGTCTGATGGAAAGCTAGTCAGGGGGCCAGTTCAAGTTGTCCACAAAACCAGCCTGTGTCCCCTTGAAGCCTTCAAGCCAAGTTGGCTCCATGAATCTCCTCTGCTGAGATCTTCTTGTGTCTACCTGTCCTCGGACCACAAGCCATGCTGTTCTGCACTGTCCAGCCTATTCCTACTGTCTCAGTGCTACAGCTCTTGTGTTGGACTCTAAAACAGCTAGAGATGCCAGTTTCCTTAGCTACCCGCAGAGGATGGTAACCTTTCTACTGACCATCTCAAGAGCTGTTATCCAACTGCCCTTCTGATCCAGAGCCAACGCCTTTTAAACTCCCCCCCAAATTCTGTGGCAAGTGCTGAAGCTGCAGCATGAGCCAGCTTACTACTGGCTAACCCAGTTTCCAAGTTTCAGTTTTAAAACCAAATAATATTAAAACCAAATAATAACTGGGTATCCCAGAGACTGTTATTCCTCTGGGATACCCATTACACTGTGGCTTAAATCATTCCAAATACCACAGAGGTAATTCCAGAATTACTCCCATGGGAGAGAGCAGAATTTTTCCATGCTTCCACCGAGTCAAAGGGGTCATTAACTTTGCAAATAATTAGGAATCCAAGAAGCAAGAGGAAGGGTGCACTCTGGCAACAGCCATTAAAGTCAATGAGAGCTGAGCCGTTTATTTCAATGGATGGAGGACTGCCTGACTCACTCCAGTCACATTCGAACACCAACTGGTACCCGAACATGACCTGACGGGCTACCTGACTCCCAGATCCTGGGTTGACTCACTTCACTGGCTGGGATGCTACTCCTCTGCCCCATGAGGCTGCTCCCTGATTTTCCCCAGCCTGCACGCTGCTGAGCGATGCGTGGGCCGTCAAGGACACCCCAGTAATACCAGCATTTTCAGGCACCGGGTACCCGATGGGAGGCTGAGGACTCCGTTGGGTGCCCAAAAAATTTATTTATTTTTCAAATGTATATGCCACCCTTCCCATAAGGCTCAGGGCAGCTCACAATCCATTAAAAACAGTAAAACAATAAAAACATGCATCAATCCCCTCACTACCTCCCCCCCCCCCTACAATTCTACCCAAAAACTCACCCAAGCCCTATTTTATCCCGTCCTGCCAAATGTTCTTTCAAATAAAAACGTCTTGTGCCGCCTCTGGAAGATGCTTAGGCTCAGACTCAAACGAACTTCCCGGGGAAGGGAGTTCCACAAAATGGGAGCAGCAATCGAGAACAATCTCTCGCATACACCCGCCTCGTGAACAAAAGTAACAATGCGGATGTTACCCATGGGTAGCTAAAGTGCTGCCCGATGCAGCTCTAATCTAGATATCACAGAAAGCCATTTTGCTTGCTACGTCTCCTTTTGTACTGTTAACATGGCTTCAGTGAAGCTGCAGCAAAATCCGATGCCACAAACATGAAGTATTATATGCAGATGCATCATCTGGTGTCTGCCATACAGTCATCTTTGCACTTACTTCTCTAATAACCATGACTGACTGGCTATAGTGGATTTCTGCATGGAGCAGATAAGCCACAATCCACATCTCTACTCCAACTACCTTGAGAAGGCCTTGGAAGAGCAGTAAACCAGTTTTCTGAAAAGGCAGAGTATAAGCAGAAAGACAGTGGGGTTGATTCCATGGCCTGCGTGTGCCGTGCGCCCCTGTACACGCACATGCACCCCTATTACGGGGTTTCCATGCGCAAACTGCATGGATCTGCACAAAACCCACACACAAGCCGTGCACAGACAGTTTGGGATCGCAGCCACTGACTTGCAGGGATGGGGAGGCAGTTACATCAGTTTTACACAATTAAAACTTTCCTCCAGGTCAATGAACATTTTAAAGAGCTCAATGCCAAGAGAGAGAGCGTGCATATGCAATTCTGTGCATTAAGTGCTCCACCAAATATTATTTATTCTGCCTTTCATATATAATGTGCAGCCAGCATTCATTTGAAACAAAATGTATCTTACAGAATCCCATTTAAGCATGAACTAATTGAGTTAGTAGTTTCTGTAGTTCAAGTGATAGAGTCTGGAAATGACGCTCCAACTTTCAAGTATGTTTAAGGCTACTTTTACACTAGGCACTTAGAAGCACCTCTGGAGATCCATATTCAAGAAGAAAGCCATGTGGGAAGTGTTTACATGTTCCCCATGCTACCGGAAGTGATGTGCTAGCCATGGTCTTCAGCGGCGGCAGCTGCAGACACGGGGCTTTCAAGAGGCGTGTTCTGTAGACCTGAAAATTGAGGTTCTTGACCAAGAAACTTCCGGAAAACCAGTATTTTTTCCATGCTACTGGAAGAGATGTGCTGCCCATTCTCTTCGGCGGCGGAGGCTGCAGACACAGGGTTTTCAAAAGGTGCGTGCTGTAGACCTGAAAATTGAGGTTCTTGACTGAGAAACTTCCTGAAAACCAGCATTTTTCTCGATTATTGTTTCTCGCTTAAAACGAGTCGAGAACTGTGATTCTCAGTGATATCTGAGAAAAACTCGAGACCAAGTTTCAGCCCTAGGCAAAATCTGGAGTCTCCAGGCAAAACCCAGAGAGATAGAAACATCTATCAGAGAGAGTGACTCTCACACAGTGGCATGATAGATTTGTGAGTTGGTGGCAGAAGCAGGAATAGAATGCAGGAGCTCACCAACTCTTAACTTGCATGGGCAGAGCTACAATAAATTCCTCTGACAGGAATGGTTTAAGGACACCCTGAGCTTTAGGGAAAGGGCAGGGTAGAAATTTAAATAAATAATATAGACAAGCATAATTGGCCCTGCTTAAAGGCAGGGGAATTGACTAGATGTTGGTCTTTAAAGCCCTTTGGAGCCCTAAAATTCCATGATTCTAACACCAGCCAGAGATCTTGACCTTTTGAAGTTTGGAGCAAACAGGTGAAATGTTGAAGAACATACTATAAATAAAGCTGTACAACCACTTTTTGTCTGGTTCTGAAGTTATTTATGCTGGCGTATCCAAACTTTCTCAACAGAGAAAATCACAGATGTATGTGTGACACAGAACAATAAAAGGGAGATCCAGGTTAGGCCCTTAAGGTACAATAAAAAGGTCAAAAGCAAGAGATAGTATTGAATATTTGGGTGCAAACTGAACATTCTAAACCTTTTAAGGTTCCTATAGACTCCTTACAATCCACCAGTCATGAATTCACCATGAATTAAAGAAAATTGGCTTTGGGAAAGTCTCACTCCTAAAACTACTCAAAAAGTCCAAATATATTTGCATAATTGAGTGTCCATGATGAGGATTATCACTCTGCTCATTCCTCATTGATTAGCATACTATTCCATGCATTCTCTGTCCTAGAAGTCCCCATGAAGTGTAACATCTAAGGAATGGTAGGAATGACCTCAAATTGAAATCAAACCAGAATTTTTGCAGCATTTTGCAATACTGCTCAAAGCTTTAGAAATGTAAAAGGAATGGACACAGTAATGCACTTTATCTCCAGTCACACAGTATGTCCAATTATACTTCTTCCCATGTTCCATTACAAATTATGTTAGTGCTCCTTAGTATAAAACGGGATCGGAATCTCAACTAAAAAAGCGTTACTTATAACTGGACAAGACATTTCTCCTCCAAGACAAAAATCTTCTCTATTTCTCTCAAAGCCGGGAGTCTATATTAATGTGAAAACAACATTGTATAGTATTGGCAGCTGAACTAGCCTTTTGTAGACTTTGGAACATCCTAATTCAGTCTCTAGAGTCAGAGAGAGAAGTTTCCTCCATTCTTTGCACCTCAGTAAATGTTAACAAGGCTTTGAGCCTTGATGAATACAGGATTCCGTCTTTACCTGTCCACTAACCTCAGCATGAAGTCGTACCGAACAAGCTTTTCAAATAGGCTAGTGGAAGGCAATTTTGAGTGGTTCCACACAGTACAGATACCCCATGGTTAGCATTCCAACACCTTATTTGTGCATTCATGTCTTCTGGATACATGCCAAACCCAGGGTGATTTCTACAATGGCGTAACTAGTGGGTTAGCTAGTGAGGTAACCAGTGGCATAACTGGGGAAGGTCAAATTACCTCTCCCTAACAAGGTCTTGTTTCCCTGACAAGACCTCTGCTCCCTCCCACGCTGCTTCACCACCACTGCCTGCTTGTCACACCATCCGCTCCAGTTGATGGCAGCGGCGGCAGGACTTAAGGGCATAGGGATGTGGAAGGACAGCGGGGAACACCTTCCATTGTGGCCTTCTCTAGTGCTGCCCCTGTTGTAGAGTGGAGCACAGTGTCAGGGGCCAAGCCTGGGGCATGGAGAGTCAGTGCAGGATCAGGTCCAGGGTCTCAGGTCTTGGTGAGTTGGCACAGGATTGGGGCCAAGGAATCAGTGCAGGAGCAGTTCCCAAATGTCCAGGAATTGGTGTGGGATGGAGGTGCAAGATCCAAGGGTCATGGTAAGGATCGACACATGGGCAAAAGCAGGTCACCATCATGTTTGTTAACACCCAGTCTTGTGCTACCCATCCAGGCCTGCCCCAGGTCCCCCTGAAAACCTTGGGCTGGTTGCCCCACTTATCCCTATGCCAGTGTGATTTCTCCAGAAAAAGTTGGACCAACTGTCCTGGGTTTTTGCAAATATCTAATTACTGTAATGTGTGTAGTAAGTCTGCCTGTAAGCTTAGGACTGCTGCTGGCAGACCAGGAGAGAGCTGCTGCCTGTCAAAGATCAGCTGCCAGAAGCATACAGGAGAAGGCATCTTGTTGGCCTGCAACAGCCCTGGCATGGGAGGGATTGTCACGCCTGCTGGCAGCCAGAAGTCCCCTACTGGCCCACCTGCAACAGACTTGGGCAGGAAGAGAGCTAGCAGTGTTGCGGACAGAGTGGCAGCAGCACATATTAATTATGGAATTTTGCATGCTTGCCTCTCCACACAAGGGCTGGTTGACCAATTCTGCATTGTCTAAGTGATAATGACCCATCAGATCTCTGAATGGCAGGGAGAGACTTGTTTTGAAACAGACACTTCCTCCTCACCGCAGAGTGGTTGTGATGGGTCATTATAATGCAGGAATATAAGAATGATGAGTTTTTTCCAGGGAGAGGGGGAGGAGGGAATTCAATCATAAACCTTAAAACTTATCTGACTATGTGTGATCAGAGGATTCTTTGATGAATGAACAAGGACTGATCCTTCGTGTTTGCAAATTGGGTGCCATACACCTCATATTGCATTTTAACCAATATTGTGCTAGAACAATGCATGTTATAACAGGCTTGCACTGCATTTACATCTCTCCACTGCCAGATTTGCAAGTCTTATTTCCATTAGTATTAATAGACATTGTGTGCTCAAAACCCTGTGCATTGAGATGAGACCAGATTCCTTAGCTTCTTGCATTCACTTCGATGTACAATATTACATTTCCAGTTTCACTACAGCTTTACTAGACTGATATCTACCCTAGCATTACAGTAATACCAACTTTCCACAAGTCAAATACATGCATTCTAATCCGTTATGTTCCCCCAAGATTCAGAGACGTTAACCATTAATGACTTTTAAACTGCTTTTAGATGTGTGTGGTGCGCACGCGGCATGAAATCATGAGGTATTTAGTTCGCAGTTTTAAATGAATGTATCACCAGCTATAACACGTAAAAAGTCATGGCTAAACCCTGCCCATGGGATTTTTACACGTGGTGTAATTTCATGCCGCGTGTGCGCCACACATGTCTAAAAGTAGCCTAGTGTCCTAGAAAAGATAATGAAAGGGCCACCACCAGACTTACAAAGACTCACTAATAGCCTGTTGCCGCATAACCAAGTCTTTTCTCAGCAGGCAATGCCCATACAGCACCTTCAATTTTTCAGTGTTTTGGGGAACCTAATCTTTTACGTGCAAAAAGCAGGGGCGGCTGGTGGGTTTTGATGGTGGAGGGGCACTGGGGCAGTAAGGCCAGCGGGCCTAGGGACGGAGCCAGGGGGACGGTAGGCAGAGCCAGGGGGATGGTAGGCCAGTGGCATGGCATAACCCAGCAGCAAGGAGTTCCCAGGGTTAACATCGGATGGAAGAAAACACAGTCTACATGCACATCAAGCTTAAAATAAATAATGTATAAACCCAAAACACAGGGAAACACCCATAACACTGGCAAAACCCAGCAGCAAGGAGTTTCCAGGGTTAAAATCGGATGAAAGAGAACACAGTGTACATGCACATCAAGCTTAAAATAAATAATTTATAAACCCAAAACACAGGGAAACACCCAAAGCACTGGCATAACAATGGACTGTCCCCCTGCCCGGCCCCCGCAATGAAATAGTGTCCCCTGCCAGCACTATTTCATTGCGGGATCCCTTTAAGTGGAATGGATGGCGCTTCTAGCCGCCCATTCCACATAAAGGTAAAATGCCTCCCTTTTGACCCTGAAGGCTTCCTTAGGAAGCCTTCGGGGGGAGGGGGGGGAGAGTCACTGGTTTGTGCGCGCGTGCACAAAACAGTGAAAATGTTCTGAGCCAGCTCAAAGAAGCTTGTTGAAGTAGCAACCTTCTAAAGGCTGCTACTTCAAACAAGGTTCTTCGAGCTGGCTCCGCACATGAGCCCAGGCTCGGCCGGTGTGATTCCCTGCCCCCCCCTTCTTCCCTGTCGGCGGGGACTCGGCGTCGGGGGGCCTGGGGGGGGCATTGCCCCTGATTTCCTAGAGGGCGGGCCACCCCTGGTAAAAAGGGAAAACCTAGTCCTTAGTACATCTTACATTTTTAATTGTCCTAAAATGTTGTGTTCTACCCTGTCCAGACAAGAATGAATTCAGCTGACAGAATAGCTCAAAGGAATAACACATTTATTTCTCACACGCCAAACCATCTTTGATTTTATAAAAGAAGCCCTCTCAGTGATAAAGATTGTGTTTTGTGTCAACATTTTGCTCTTAGTACTGAGCAGTAACTTTCCAGTCACTGACCATTTTGACTTTTCTACCTGGAAGGGAAAACATTTCAAAGCCTGAATTAGTCCACAGAGGTTGCAGGCAAAGTTAAGCAGCTGGACAGACTTTGGTTTCTTGCACATTTTGCCTTCCTTGGTTGTTATTATAGAGGCGTGGAACCACCTCTATAGTTAAGGCGAGCAGCACTTTGCGCTTTAAGCGATGAATATTCTAATGTTTGGAATTTGGCCATGCTTTGTCCCATCAATGTAGTTTTTGGCAAGGAGGATTCCTTGGGTAACGGGTTGAATCTGTCCAAGTTTGGTGCAAATTGGCTGAACAACAAAGAAGTTATAGCAGTTAGTTTGGGGGGGGGGGGGAGTTCGTTTTTTCACATTTTGGCAACTTCTATATTGGATAGGTTTCCGGTTTATTCTTGAGTTTCAACACTCTGGAGACGTGTTACAAAATTAATCTCTGTGGTCCTATGTCTGCTTCTGTTTGTTTTAGATACATTTGGTGGTTGTGTTTTGGGGCTGGTGAAAAATACATTTTAGTCTATGAGTAGAATGTTGGGGAAGAAAAGTCTCCTGGCGTTCTATCCAGTTCCTCAGAAGCAGCCTTTGAAAAAGACAAATGGCAGGAGCGTGGCAGAGCCACATTTCAATTGTCTCTAGAGCATAAAAATAGGGAGCTATCACTCTGCTTAGGTTCAGCACATAACCTAGAGAGAATTTAAACAAATACTAAAGGGCTGAGGCCGCTGGGAGGTGAGTAGCAGGCTGCCGGTGAGGAGTGAAATAGACTATTTCTGACCGAGTCACAGCAAGAAACAGTGACCGGATGCAGGCCCCCACCAGCAAAATCCTCCACACATCCGAGCCCCCAACACCTACCAGGGGCAGCGGCAGTGCGGAAGCTTACAACCTCACATAGTCTAAACTTTAATCTAAACTTGAGTCCCTAACCGAAGAGTGAACCCCCAGGGTTAAAATGGAGCTCAAAGTGATAAGAACGGGGATGAGCATAGCAGAGCAGCAGCAGGCAGATCAACCTGGGGGGGGCAGGGGGGCTTTCCCAAAGCAGCTGTCCTGGGGAAGTCACGCAACACCCGCTTGTATGCTGCTGGCTGGGGGCCAGGGAAGCAATTGTGATGGCAGGATCTCCTAGCTGCCTTGTTAATTTCATCTGTGCTGGGGCAGAAAAGTGGCCGGGGTGATTGGAAGTGCTGTTCATGTAGAAGAAAGGTCTGGTGGGGTTTAATCTTTAGACTTAGCTTGCGTGGGGACCTGCTAGGTGTGGGGTGCTCCAGCTTGGGGAGGATTTTGCTGGGGTGGGGGCTTGATCCAGTCACTGTTCCCTGCTGCGTCTCGCGGTATCTATTTCACCTGAGCTTCAGCAGGAAACAGTGACTGGATCTATGCCCTCCACCCCTCTGGGCCGAGCCCCCATCACCTACCAGAGGCAGCAGCAGTGGGGGAGCTTACAACCTCATGCAGCTCACATCAAAGTTTATACTCTAATCTAAACAGAGTGCATCCCCAGGATTAAAAGGGAACTCAAATTAATAAGAAAGGGGATGAGCAGAGCAGCAGCAGGGCAAATCACCCGGGGGGGGGGGGGAGGGGATAGGGGCTTTCCCCAAGCAGTTGCCCTGGGGAAGTCACCCACCTGTTTGTATCCTTCCAGCTGGAGGTGATCCTGAGGATGATCTGACCTACTGCTGCTCAGCCCAGCACAGGGCGATAGCAGAGCCAGAGCTTCCTCACCCTTTCTCTCTGATCCAGGCACTGTTCTTGAGTAGAACCAAGAGCTCAAAGGCTCCCCGGTTCCTTTGAGACCCTTGCCATCGGTGGATGCGGCTAAATATTATTGCATTGTCTTGGAAACCCCAGAGATTGTGTTACACTTGGGTGAATAACAGGGGAAAGCAGGGACAGCTCACTGGGGTCACTGACATGTAAAAAAAAGCCCCATGCTCGCCCTCTGTACCAGCTCCCCAGTTCAGCTGCAAAACTTGAAGGGAGCAAGTACTTTGAAAGGATTACAAGTCTGATGGGGGACATCAGGCTGAGGGAAGGAGGACGTGTAGCCTCTGTTACCATGAGATTTTCCTGGGAATTAGCTCCACCATGGGGTCAGGGATCTCTGCAGGAAAACTTATCTTTTCTCACCCAAAAAGTCACAATAGACGATTATTATGACTAAAATACTACAACTTATTGCCCTGCCAAACTGGCTTACACACTACTCTAAAAGCACTATGGAAGCACTCAAAAAATAAGATTATTGATTACAAAATATATATTCTTGGAGAATATATCTCACCAAACAGATATCGCAGATCCCATAAAAGTTGCTCAGGATCTGTGGGATCCTGCTGAGGAAGATACGTTGTTAACTTGCTGCTATGCTGGAGACTTGGTAAGAATTAAAGTAAAACTAGTAAAGATAAAAGATAGAAACGATAAAGAAAAATATAAACCACAATTTGTCCAGAGGTTGAGGAATGGCCCCTCAACAGGCAAGGAGCATGGAAGCTCCAAAAAGGGAGGGGAAAGACAGTGAAGCCCACAAGGCTGAGTAAAACAAAACTGAAAGGAAACAGTCCCATCTGAGACCAATACAGTGCTTCTCTAAAGAAAAGAAATGTTGGCAAGTAGGAACAAAAATTAGAGAAAAGTAGAAATTGCCCTTTTCTCGGGCAAAAGATTAGAAAATCTCAACTGGGAATTAAAATAACTTTTAAAAGAAAAAAGAAAAGAAAAGAAAACAAAAGAGAAATTAAAACAAAAATGGCTTGGAAATAGTGACAAAACAAGAAAATGAAATAAAAAAATAAAAATAAAAGAGAAAAGTAAAAGCTTAAGAAGCTTAAAAAATAACTTTAAAAATGGAAAAGAAAAGACTTAGGAAAAAGACATGAAAAGTAGAGAATGAAAGCAAAGAAAAAAACTCTGTCCCTTCAGGCCTATTCAGGCCTTTGCCATTCAGCAAGTCTCCATAGCAAGCAAGATCTTCCTTTCTTTGTCAACAATATCTTGCCAGTTTTATAGGATTTCTGAGTCTTTCAATATGGCTGCCATGTGTTCCTCCAATCAGTGGCAAATGGGTCAGGGGTCCTCCAATAAAAATGATGTTTGCTTCTTGCCAAGTGAGGACGCTAAAGAAAGATGTTTTTGGTTTCCATGTCTCCACTTTTCTTGATTATTTTGACTTCATCCCTCCTTAATTCTATGAACCAAGACCATGGTAACCTTTGACCGGTCTTGATCTTTGTCCCACTTTAATAGAGTCTTTCAGTTTCACTGGAGCGCGATGAAACCCAATGGAGTCTATTAGCCTCACTGAAGTTTTATTAAATTCTATTAATTTTACATAATTTCATATATGGATTCTTTTCAGGAAGTTGTTGAAAAACAGAGGTTAGATCTGCCTTGGTTCTACCTAATTTAGAAAGGAAGTTTTAGAGCAACATTGATTTATAAGGTTCTGAGTCATTAAGACACTGAGGAGCTGCAGCAATATCTTACAAGATTGGGTGCATGGGCATCTAAATGGCAGATGACATTAAATGAGAACAAGTGCAAAGTGATGCACATTGGGAAAAATAATCCAAATTATGAGTACACAATGCTGGGTACTAAGCTAGGAGTTACCACTCAGGAAAAGGATCTGGGAGTGATTGTGGATAATACACTGAAATCCTCAGCCCAGTGTGCCGCAGCGGTCAAAAAAGCAAATAGAATGTTAGGAATTATTCGCAAGGGAATAGAGAATAAAACTGAGGATGTCATAATGCCTCTATACAAATCAATGGTGCGACCGCACCTTGAATATTGTGTGCAGTTCTGGTCGCCCCATCTCAAAAAAGACATAGCGGAACTAGAAAAGGTACAGAGAAGGGCAACAAAAATGATCCAGGGTATGGAACAGCACCCGTATGAGGAGAGGCTTGATAGGTTGGGGCTCTTCAGCTTGGAAAAGAGACGGCTGAGAGGAGATATGATAGAGGTCTATAAAATCATGAGTGGTGTGGAACTTGTAAACAGGGAACGGTTATTTACCCTCTCAACTAGTACTAAAACTAGGGGACACTCCATGAAACTCACAGGTGGCAGAGTAAAAACAGACAAAAGAAAGTATTTTTTCACTCAGCATACAATTAGGTTGTGGAATTTACTGCCAGGGGAGGTGGTCAAGGCCAGCAGTATAGCTGAGTTTAAAAGAGGTTTGGACATGTTTCTGGAAGATCGTTCCATTAGCAGCTATTAGCCAGATAGGATTGGGGAACAAAACTCTTTACTGTTGGGAGCCTGGGGATGACCCACAGGGAATGGATAGCATGGTGATCTGTTGGGTGCTTCTCCCAGGCCCCCGTGACTGGCCACTATCGGAGACCAGATGCTGGGCTCGACGGACTGTTGGTCTGACCCAGTATGGCACTTCTTATGTTCTTAATTCAAAAGAACAATTACTTATTTATCTGAAGGGTGTATTTAGGTATAATTTGAAGCCAAACTTTAGGTTGAAAAAAACGTTAGTTTACTAATTAAATACATCACTCTCAGTGTCTCTAGTCTCCCTTATTTAGTTAAAAAAATTAAACCTATTTCAGCATTAAGGTATGATTGAAACAATAAAACATCTTTTTTCGCAGGGTGGCGGAGTTTCTCTACTATCAGTATTATTGCCTAATTATAAGCTGAAAACATGTTTTCAGCTTATTTAATGTTATGAGTAATATAACTGTTTTGACCCAACTTACAAAAAGACCTTGGGTCCCACACAAACTTGTTATCATTATCAGTGTCTCTTGTTTATTTATTTATTTATTTATACCACCCCCTCATGCCAATGGCATCTTGGGGCAGCTTCAAACAAATATAAAACAATCTAAAACAACATAAACCCACATTAAAATCTAAAAAATCCCATTATTAGTATTTAACAAATTTAAAACACCCCCCATACAGAAATTCAACCCACCCTCCCCTCCCCACCTCCGAAGGTCTGGGAGAACAGCCATGTCTTACAGTCCCGACGGAAGGCCAACAGACTCGGGGCCAGTCGTGCTTCCTCTGGGAGGGAGTTCCATAGCCGTGGCTCAGCCACCGAGAATGGGGACCTCCAGGAAGGTGCCCCCGGTGGACCCAAGGGGCCGTCCTGAGTTGTGGAGAGTGAGGCAGTCCCTGAGAAATCCAGGTCCAAGACCAGGGCCTTATAAATCAAGGACAACACCTTGAATCTCGCTCGGTATGTTACAGGCAGCCAGTGCAGTGCACGGAGCACCGGTGTTATGTGCTCTCATCGGCCCGTCCCTGATAAGAGACGGGCCGCCGCATTCTGCACTAGCTGCAACCTCCGGGCCAGCGTCAAGTGAAGCCCCATGTAGAGCGCATTACAGTAGTCCAGCCTCGAGGTGATGAAGGCATGGATCAAGGTGTTCAGGTCGGTTCTGGAGATGTATGGGCACAGCCTCCGTACCAGATACAGCTGGCAAAAAGCCACCTTCGCCACCACATCCACCTGCTGATCTAGGCGGAGGTCTGCATCCAACAGCACCCCCAGACTCTGAACCTGCTGGGCCACGGAGGGGTGCACCCCCTCCACAAGAGGGGGCAACACCTCCCCTGCTTGGCCTACCACTATCACCTCCATCTTATCTGGATTGAGCTTTAGTCTGCTCTGCCAAAACCAATTTGCCACGGCCTCCAAACATTGGGATAGCACGGAGACGGCAGGGCCTGGGTCCGCTGAAAAAGAGAGGTAAAGCTGGATGTCATCAGCATGTTGGTGGCAACGCACACCAAATCCTCTCACGATCTCCCCCAAGGGCTGCATGTATACATTAAACAATAAAGAAGACAGGATTGAACCTTGTGGAACGCCACAGTCCAGGGCCCGGGGGCTAGATGTTTCTGCCCCCAAGACAACCCATTGGGTCCTCCCCTCTCTTCAAATTCCTTTGTGCCAATTATCCTGAAAGTGAGACTAAAAAACAAACTGCTTTCTAGACCACATTAAATCCCTATAGTCCTTGTCTCACCAATAAAACCAGACCCCAACTTAAAGACTGCTATTGCTTATTTTGATACTCCCACCTAATATCAATGGAAACCCCATTACAGTTAAAATGTACACAATTCAAAGTTACATTATTAACAAAAGTTAAAAGACAATTTTAATGGATGGTGAACAGATCAAAAGCCTATGCTGAAGAGAGATGAAGAAACCAATATACGCAAGTAAATTCCAACAAGTTATAATCAAATGGAAAGTATGTTATTAATCATAGATACATTATTATTATTATTATTATTATTATTAACAAACATTTATATAGCGCCAGCAGTGTATCTGGCACTTTACAAAGTAATAATATAGACAGGGTCCCTGCCCCTAGGGCTTACAATCTGAGAGACAGGAGCTGGGGGAGAGACTTAGGAAGGGGAACAGAGGGAGAGACAAGGGGTCTAACATTCATGAAGATGCGAGGTCTCAAGTGCA
>QEPC01008520.1:1801985-1818031 GCA_003113815.1 Sphenodon punctatus | reverse complement strand
GACCATGTACCAAACAGGAGGTTACGGTGTCCTCATCCTTGTTGTTTAAACCCCCGCCTTGGTAGGCGAGAGGGGATAGGAGCGAACAACCCGCTCTGGCCCGGTGAAACCGGGATGGGGGCAGGGTGTAAGTTTAAGAAGTTTGTTAAGGTAGGGCACAGGAGGATTCCCCTCGGGCTTAACCCGAAGACGGCAAAGATGGGCAACAGGGCACAAGGACAGCGCCTGCTACAGTAAGGGAACCTCCTGCGGCGATGGTTAACAGTTAGGAAGAGATTGATAGGACCCCAGTTTAAAGGGGGAAGTGGGAGGGTCACCTCTTCCCCCTTTTTTATCGACTAACAATAAAGAGTGCGGCCGTTCAAACCCATACAAGTGTCCGCGTCTTCCTTGGGAGGGGGTGCGTCGACAAACAGCTTATTCCATGAGTATTCATTCAGTATAAGGGAGACAAACTCGGACTCATAAAATTTAAGAGAATATAATCTTCTTTCCATAAATTTCTTTGTGAACAAGCCTATACAATTCTTTAGCAACAGATATAATTTTTGATTAAATGTTATAAGATAATTCCTTTAAGTGACAATATGTGAAACAAACTTTTTTAAAAAAGAACAAAAAAAACCAAGCGCCTACCAATTCATTAAAAAGTATGTTTTGGCCCAATCCTGTATTCTTTGTCCACACTTTCAAAGCTCTGGCTGATACAAGCAAAATGCCAGATTGTGCCCTTTATTTGCAGTTTTTAGGACGCACATGCTACTGCTTATGGACAGATTCTGTTTTTGGTTCCGTCACTAGCATAAAGCAGGAACAACTATACTGAAGTCTGTTTGTTTACAGGAGCATAACCAAGCAAAATCTGTCCATTAATATTTAGAATGTATTTTTGCATATCATTTCAATTTATTATTGCATATAATTTCAATTTCAATTTATAATTTATCCTTAAAATATTGGAGTTTCACAAAGGCTGTTTTTTCACACACACACACACACACACACACACACACACACACACCACGTGTGCAACTGGGTGGGCAGGAGGGGGGTGTCTGTGTGACAGTCGGTGGGGGTGGGTGCGTGCTTCCCCACTCCACCGGACCCCCATGCACGGAGGCATTGGACAAAACTGTGATGCCTCTGTGCGTGGAGATCGGTGGAGGTGGGTGGACATGGGTGTGCATCGTCTGAGAAATGCAGCTTTCCATGTGGACGGCGGGGGGCCATGCGTGGAACCATCTCGTTTAAAAACACCCAGTGTAGCTCCATTGAATCCATCAATTAATAATTAATAATTGGAATGATGTAATTAATTGGTGTTTTTAAATGAGTGCGGCAGGGAGAGGGGTCTGTGGTCAGTGCATGTGGCAGGTGCAGGACATACGGGAAGTGCGTGAAGAGCGCTTCACATAAGCAGCTCCCCGCATGCTGCCCCGTCCACACACCAGCCACCCAGTCCTTACACAGGGCACTCCCGATTTTTCAGGAGTGCTCAGTGCGGGGACTGGGTGGCTGGTGTGTAGATCATGCCTTCTCACACACCAGCTTCAAACGAGCAGCTTTCCACGTGGATGGTGGGGGGCCATGTGTAGAGTCATCCCATTTAAAAACACCCAATGTAGCGCCATTGACTCCATCCATTAATATCACTTGAAGTTAAGGTCGGCTGAGTGCAGATGTCCTCTACAGAAGGTGCTGGTGGCAGCAGCAAGTTTCTTCAAATTGTCCCAGTTTCTCGCCTAGCATTGCCTATCTTCTTGTGGTTAAGCTTGGGACAGCTGCTCTACATCCAGATGCTCCCCGACATTGGGATAATTCAAAGACACTGTTGTTTCCCTGTGCTGCAAAGAAATTGTACCTCTGGGGGCTGTCTGAATACAGCTGGCAGACATCCTGAAATAGAATGGGTATCATTATACTTATTTGTGCTTAACATGGATTTAACTCTGGGTTGTTTCCAAGATAATGCAATAAACAGCCTAAGCAAGACTGCCAGGATAATGGGAAGCAACTGGCTCTGGATTTCTCCACCAGTGATCTGCGTGTATATCTAAATAAAGACATGATTTTTTTTCTTCTTAAAAACAACCACCCAACCTAGAAATTCCTGTACTCAAGCAGCCCTACTGAAAAGTATAAGAAAAGAAGGCAGGAAACCCACATCTAATCATGATAAAGAAGCTGCTGTGCTTGTGTTCAAACATTTATCATTTCACATGTTAAAAGGAAAACCTACTGATCTTTCATGCTTCTAATTCCATGTCGGGGGGAAAAAACTTTAGCTGCTAAAGCTACTCATTCACTGTTTACCACCCATTCCTTATGCCCCTGTTTTTCCGCTCTCCAAATGTCGAATCCTGGCTTTACTCTTTAACATTCATTCAGTGTTGGATAAATGCAATAATAAAACTTCAAAGATCTCCCGCAGTTATTTCATTAACTCAGATTTAAAATAGCATGGAAATCAGAGCTGGCCTTAGTTGGTCAGGGCCCATGCAGATATTCTTGGGCTGCCGATCCCCTTTGGGCTTATTCCCAACATGTGAAAAGACTCAGCCAGCTATTCAGATGACCTCAGCCACTATACAGCTGAGTAAGTAATGGCTTCTCGTTCTGCTGAATGTCTGCAAATTGAAGGAAACCCTATTATGAATGCCAAGAGGGGCATCAGTCTTTTCTTCCCTATGAATGAAGAGCACAACATGCTAAGAGCTCAATACGAAGCCGTCTCTTCAGACAGTTACAGTAAAACCACACATAACTGAAAAGGCAAAGATGTCTTGTGGAGCATGGTTGAGAGGGGGGAAACAAAACAAGGAAGCTTCTCGGGGGGGGGAAATATGCTAAAATTATTACTGATTACTTACATAGCGCAAGCAATGTTCCTGATGCTGAACAATTGCTGGCACTATATAGGTAACATAGTAAGGAAGTAAGATCTAGTTTGAACTTCTTGTTCAATCGAGGATGGGTAACAGAGGGAAGCATAGGGAGAAACAAGGATACATTATATTTCCAGTTTAGATGGGGAACTGAGAGAGAGAGATAGCAACCTACTTAAAACCTCGCAGTGCGTCCATGGCTAAAGCCAGGATTTGGACTCTGGTCTCTCAGGTCCAAGTGGCATCTTATCCACTAGGCTACACTAAGACATTTGATCATCGTATATTTTTTATTGTTTTATTAACACTTCTGCCATGTTTATTTATTTATTTATTTCAGAACATTTTTATCCTTCACCCTTCTGCTAATAGAAGCTCGGGCCAACTCAGAATATAATATAAAATGTCAAGTATAATATACATATAAAAATAAAATATAAGATATAAAAATATAAATAAAATAGAAAGATAAACATGGAAAAATTCAGCAATATAAAACAATAGTGGAGCTAAAATTCTCCCCAGCCCCCTCCCAACTCATCACCTATCTCCCTCACCAAATGCCCGGCGGAACAGCTAGGTCTTACACTGTCGTCAGAAACAGGGAAGGACCGGGACCACAGCCTTGGTGTGGCCACTGAGAATACCCTCCCCATAGTAGCCGTAAGATTGGTTTCTAGGCGAATCACATCTGCTTCAATTGGAATTTTAGGCAGGGGCTCAGGGACAGATACCCTCACCTTGCACCAGGTTGCAGTTTTTGTAGCTGACAGCTTCTGAGCCCCCATCCCCAGCCGCTCTAAAGGGAGTGAACAATTTAAAGATTGGGATGCCCTCCGTGCTCCGGAGCGACTCCTTCGGTCTGCCGGGGGTGCCTTCCTGGAGGTCCCCCGTGTTAAGCGGGGGGCCACAATGGAGAGGGCATTCTCGGTGGCCGGGCCGCGCCTCTGGAACTCCCTGCCGGAGGAGGCCCGCCTGGCCCCAAGCCTTTTAGTATTTTGGCGAAGATGCAAGACCTGGTTGTTAGGCATGGGCGAACAGATCGCGGTTCGTGTTCGGCCATTCGGTTTGGCCGCGATCGGTTCGTGCGTTCGCGTTCGGCCGTTCGGTTCGGCCGCGTTCGGTTCGTGTGTTCGTGTTCGGTCGTTCGGTCGTACCTCGCGTTCGTGTTCGCCCGTTCGGTTCGGCCGTTCGTGTGTCGGCCGTTCGTGTTCGGTTGTTCGGGCAGGTCGTACGTTCGTGTTCGGCCGTTCGGTTCGTTCGCCATCGGGTTGTGCGTTCGTGTTCGGTCGTTCGGTGTTCGGGTGGTTCGCGCGTTCGCGTTCGGCTGTTCGGCCCGAAAAAACCAATGTTTTTTAATATATAATTTTTTAAAAAAATTTTATTGAATTTTTTTATCAAATATTTATATCTCTATATCTACACTAATAACTAACTAACTACCTAACTAATAAATGTATTCTAAATGCTATGAATAACTCCAACAAACCCTAAAGCTGAATCACAGAAAACAGTAAACTCTCTCTATCAGTAAACCTTAAACTAAACTACTCAAACAAAAATGTATCGACCTAATCCTATCTATCTACCTATGAATATATGGGATGGGGGTTGGGGGGCAATCACAAACAAGACAAGGAGGGGTACAAAACTGAAATGAAACCTAAATCAATCTATAAATTAATAATATACTACTACTCTAATGAATCAAAAAAACAGGGGAAGGGAATGGGGAGGGAATATTCAATGGAGGGGGGAGGGAAGGAGGAAGATTGAAGATTGAACACAGGGAGGGATAAAAACAAAAAATAACAACTAAATCTATCAAAGCTAATGTAAATAAATGAGAATATGGGGGTAGATGGGTTGGATGGGTGAAATAGGAGGAGGATGGCAATGGATTGGGGAGCTGGAAAATGCTGGGTGAGGGAGCCTTCTGAAACGCCTGCTGCTCAGGAACAGTGACTAGCTCAGAAGGTATTGGGAAGGGGGGAGGCAGACAGTTTTGTTTCTTGCTGCGCCCGCCTCAAATCAGCCCCATTGGCTCCGTGCAGCCTAGCCCGTGGCCAATCATAGACTGCCAAGCCAGTGGTCTGAGGCGAAAAGAGATGGTGATTCATCAGGCTGGCTGCTACTCCAAGCCACTCTCCACCCTCCACCCCTGGTGCCTGGAAGTCTGCTCCTAGCTGAGTCAAATGACTTCCCCCTCCCTGCTACATTTGGCCTTCCAGTGACCTGACAGAAGACCATGTTTTAGCCACCCGAACACAACCGAACGCGATTCGAATTGAACGAACTGTTCGGCCATTTCGTAGTTCGGTGTTCGGTTCCGTTCGGTGTGTTCGGCCATTTTGTAGTTCGGTGTTCGGTTCGGTTCGGTGTGTTCGCCATTTCGGTGTTCGGTGTTCGATCCGTTCGGTGCGTTCGTGTTCGTGTTCGTGTTCGTTTGTCCGAACAGGCCGAGTTCGGGCCGAACACCGAACTACCGAACCGCGTTCGCCCATCCCTACTGGTTGTTTGCCCGGGCCTTTGGGGAGGGGGTGGGTAGTTGATTTTTATTCCCCTACCCCCAGTAATTTATGTCGCAGGCCCTGTTTTACATGTTGTTTTATATGTTATTTTAACTGTTTATATATGGTATTTTAAGTACTGGATTGTTTTATATTGTATTTTATGATTGTAAGCCGCCCCGAGCTGTGTTCAGGATGGGGCAGTGTATAAATTTAATAAAATAAATAAATATCTAGATAGATTTAAGTTCATCACCCCTAAGCCATATTTAGCCAGTACTTTAGTTGGAACATCCTCCAACTTCTCCCCAGATTTTATAAAGGCGTTATTAATGGCATTGACCAAAGGGGAATTTACTATCTTCCCATAGAGCCTGGCATGTGAGATATCAGAGAGGGTTCTACTCTTTAAGAGGGCCTTATCAGATGAACTACAAGGGTCAGCTTCCAAAGGAAGACAAGTCTTTTTCGAACTACCATGATTTATTCCAGAAGGATTAACAAAAGGAGGCAATTTAGATGGGTAGGCCGACACAGAAGGTGCCTTAAGTAAACTGCTTGAAAAAACTTTAGCAGGGTAAACTCCCCTTGCTCTCAATATTCCACTAGAACCCTAAATTCTAAGAACCAACCTAGGCGAATTGAATAATATTACCCACTTATGTAAGTGAGGTGTCTTCTGTATCATTCTAATGGTCCTAATTTTATTCTCCAGGCATTGGGCATGGACAAGTAACTACAAATGCCTAGCCACTAGCTGTGGAGATACCCATAAGGGAATTAAACCACTGGGTGAAGGGAAAATCGTCACTGCCAGTGTTGAATCTACTAAAGAGTGTTGGGGAGAAGCATCATTTCTCACAATACCCAAACTAGTTAACCCACATGGGAAAAAAATACCTTGGTGACCCATTACGTGATTATAGTGGCTAATGTGGGATATAGCATTTTCCCCTTCAACAATGGAGGTAATAGTCTTTAATTGGGCAAAGATCAAGTTCAAGGTAGAGCTGGTCAACAGCACTTGATCCACTAACAACTCTAAAGAGACACTCCCATGTTTAAAGGGAATCTGAGAGTTTACACCAGAATCAGCATGCTCAACTAGCAAAGCACCCACCCCATAATCCACAGGAGGGTCCTGATCCTCAGAAGGGGGTTGAACTAATTCATCCCCCACCAAGGTCTCACTAAGAGAGGCAAATCCATTAAAAAGTGGAATATCATGGTGAGCACGAGCAACCTGGGTTTTGCCTTTAGGTGGGAAATAATTGTCCAACTTCCTTTGTAGGCTAAACTCCTAATCCGTGTTAGGTCTTTTTAAATGGGATGGCATATTCAACTTAAAATACCTAAGATAACTTAAACTTAAAATACCTACATTCAGAAGATGGTGGTTGCCAAAGGCCATTTTTAGACAAATGCGGGGGGCAGGGAGGGCTGTGCGCTCAGTGGAGTGCACACAGGCTTCCAGAGGGTGGAGGAGGATTTAGATAGTGGCAGATGGGTGTGCACTTAGAAAAACCCAACCCTTCAAACCCCTCCCCCCAAAAAACATAAATCACCCACCCAAACCAAAACCCCACTTTAAATTAGTCCACCTCTGCAACCCGAACATCCAACACGAAGGTTCCACTAACCCCTCTACCTGCCCTCCGCTCAGCCAATACAATGCTCCCCCAACCGCCCGGTCCCTACTGAGCAGCGGTCCTGTGGCATGTGGCCTGCAGTGCCGCACGCACACCGCTTTCAAGCCGGTCAATTTCCCAGACCAGCTGGATGCGCTGGAAAGGGGATCCCTGGCCCCACCTCCCTCTCCCTCCGGGAGGGGCGATGGTAACTGCAGCAGGGGCTCAGGGGGTTCCCCCAACAGAGTATCTGTCCATGTGTGTGTGGGGGGGGGGGTTACAGGGGCAAGCCTTCCTGGCTCCCAGTCCCAGAGTACAGCAGCAGCAGCTGGTGCAGTGGCGGCAAAGCAGCATGCCACTTTCAAACCAGTCAATTTCCCCGACCGGCTAGAAGCGCTGGAAAGGGGATCCTTGGCCCCACCCCCTCTCCCTCTGCCACAGGGGAGAGGTGATGGTAGCTGTAGGGGCTCAAGCGGTTCCCCCAATAGAGTCTCTGTCTGCATGGGGGGAGGCAGGTTGCAGGGGCGAGCCTTCCTGGCTCCCAGCCCCCGAGTGCAGCAGCAGATTTCTTTCCATCACTTACTGGCAAAAAAATTGCCATAAAGTAATGGAAAGAAAATTACATTCAGAAGATGGTGGTTGCCAAAGGCCATTTTTAGACAAATGCGGGGGGCAGGGAGGGCTGTGCGCTCAGTGGAGTGCACACAGGCTTCCAGAGGGTGGAGGAGGATTAGATAGTGGCAGATGGGTGTGCACTTGGTGTGCACCCCATCCACCCACTGGCCGGTTGCTCCATGCGGGGAGATGGGTGGAGGTGCATAGGTCATGAGAGCACGTGCCCACCCACCACCACTTTTAAACGGGTAGTACCACATGTACCATCTTGTCTAAAAATGGCCAGTCTTGGTCAATTAGTAGTTTTTCTTTCTTTAAACAAGTGGTTGTCAAGCATTTGGATTAATGGACCACTGTCAGTCTTCAAAATACCTTGTGGAACATCCTGCACTCGATAGAGATGACCACAAACTAGCCCTGGATACATGAAGCAGACAGCTTTAGCCCCTGATAGCACTGTGACCATCTTGAGAGCAGGGGAATCTTGAGATCTGGTACTTGGCAGTAGGCTTGAAACAACAAATGATGGCAAATGCTCTTTTTGTAGGAAACTGGTCATTCGCATGACGCAAAAATTTACCAGCTTGTCTGCTGTTTTCACCATTTGTTGCTATTTTTGGTGAGTTCAACAGAGCTCCTAGGAGGCCAATGATCCCAAACCCCGTGTGCACCCCTGCACGCACCCCAGAGGGCTGTGGAGATGCAAACGTGACATAAAAGTGCTGTTAAACTGCCATAAAAGTCCCAGGAAGTGATGAAAAATGTGGGGGGAAATTTAGACTTCAGGGCTTAATTTGCTTAATTTAGAACTTCCTAATTCAGTCTTAATTTAGCTAAATTAAGCTAAATTAAGCAGCTGCTCATTTCACTTTTACCTAGAATGTCCATGTCCTTAAAGTCAGCGAGGTACACAAAAGAGAGTAGGAAATCCCACTTTGACTCCAGAAATCCAATTAAGATGCACCTGGAAAGTGGTGCTTGTTGAAGCATCTGTTTTTGTGAGAATTATACTTTCAGCATCAAAGTCCATCCTGAGCTATGCAGTCATCAGTCATGGTGGCTGTATAGTTAAGACATTTGGCTACATACTTGATGGTTATGAGTTCAAGTCCTCCTTGGATTACAGGGAATGGCTGCCTGCAGTGCAACAAGCTATGAATGGGTACCTGATCTATTGGGTTGGGAAAGTCAAAGGTGGTTGAACTTTCATTCCCTTGTGTATGCTCAGTCACAGAAACTGCTGGCCACATCATTCCCTTGTGTATGCTCAGTCACAGAAACTGTTATGATTTAATCACATTAGCCCAATTGGTCACAAGAATAGTACTTTGAGGCTACTTAAACCAGACATAGGTTTTTTAAATTTAAGCCCAAAGCCAACGTAGTTCCCAGGACAAACAAACGTGACTCTTCTTTCACTTACACTGGCATAATTCTTTGGAGATTAAAAGAGTTGCTCCTTCAATTTTTTCTGTTTTACATAAGCAAATGTTTAAGACCACAAATTTTTACCCTTAAAAAAATCCTAACTTAGACTGAAGTGCAAGAAATGTAAATATGGATTAGGGCAACTCAATAACTGATGAAATTTACTTTGTTATATTTCACCAAGTTAATTTAAAGCAATGGAAGAGCATCTGCATGTATGCAAATGAAGGTTATAAGGGTAATTAAATCTCTCCCTTCTCATGCTAATTTTCAGTGTGGTTAAGGAAGGAATCTTTTCCTCTGTCTACAACAGTGCAAATTGACTTTTCCTTGTTTTTCCTTTTTCTGAACTGAAGTGCTGTACTGATTATTGTTAATGGATGGCTGATGGACCAATTAATGTTCAGACCCAGCATGGACCTGAATCCAAGTTTTATGTAGCCATGACTAAAAACTGACCTTTTAATGCAGCTCCTAATTCAGGTACAGAATTCCAGTAGTGTTAACAAATCATTCAAGCATATACTAAATTTTATGAAGATGGTTGATACAAATCAATTTTGAAGAAGCAGGATACCAAATGCGATTCGCTTTCTATTTATTTTGGTCACTTCTGTATTTCATTTAATTTGAGATGGTATTTTGATTGCCATGTTAGTTCATTTTGGACCTGTGCATTTGTTTTTACTTTTATCATCTGTCATGAAAGTAACAGGATCAATGCAGGTTACCATAAAACCATACCTACATTATATTTCAAATGTAACACAAATATGTGAATGTTGCTTTTGTGGTGAATATTCTTTCTGAAATTCGGTGAACTATCCAAATATGCAACTAATATTTGCACAAAAAGAATTATTTGTTCCAGCTCTACTCACCATCCCTGCTGATGCCCACAAATTTGTGACAGTCAATGTGTCCTTTTATTTATTCATTTTTTAATTTATTTTTTTATTTATATTTATTGGCCGCCCCTCATGCCTACGGCATCCCGGGGCGGCTTACAACAAATAAAACAATAACAAAACACATAAAAACAATATCAAATATATATAATTAAACCCCCCCACCCCAAAAATCCCCCCCTCTCTCCCCTCCCCTCCCCTCCAAAGGCCTGGGCGAACAGCCAGGTCTTACATGCTCGGCGAAAAGCCATCAGACCCGGGGCCAGGTGAGCTTCCTCCGGGAGGGAGTTCCAGAGTCGCGGGCCGGCCACCAAGAACGCCCTCTCTATTGTGGCCCCCCATTTAACACGGAGGACCTTCAGGAAGGCGCCCCCAGCAGACTGCAGGGATCACCCTGAGGCGCGGAAGGCCAGGCGGTCCCCAAGGTATGAGGGGCCCAGGCCATATAGGGTTTTATATATCAACACCAACACCTTGAATCTGGCTCGGTATGCTATAGGCAGCCAGTGCATAGTGTGGAGCACAGGTGTTATGTGCTCCCGTCGCCTTGTCCCTGTAAGGAGACAGGCCGCCGCATTCTGCACCAGCTGCAGCTTTCAGACCAGAACCAAGGGAAGCCTCACGTAGAGCGTGTTGCAGTAGTCTAGCCTCGAGGTGATGAAGGCGTGGATAAGAGTGGCCAGGTCGGGCCCGGAAATGTATGGGCGCAGCCTCCTCACCAGATACAGCTGGCGAAAGACGACTTTAGCCACCGCCTCCACCTGCCGATCCAGACGGAGGCCTGGATCCAAAACCACCCCCAGACTCCAAACCTGCTGGGCTACAGGAGGGCAGATCCCCCGCCAAGAGGGGCCGGCACCTCCCTTGCCCTACCCACCACCATCACCTCCGCCTTATCAGAATTGAGCTTCAGTCTGCTCTGCTGCATCCAATCCGCTACAGTCTCCAAACATTGGGAAAACAACAAGACAGCAGGGCCTGGATTGGTCGAAAATTAGAGGTACAGCTAAGTATCGTCAGCATATTGGTGACATCGCACCCCGAACTCTCTCACGATCTCCCCCAGGGGCTGCATATACACATTAAACAAAAGTGGAGATAAGATTGAACCCTGTGGAATGCCGCAGGTCAAAGCCCGGAAGCTCGATGTTTCAGCTCCCAGCACCACCCGCTGGCTTCTCCCCAAGAGGAATGAGTGGAACCACCCAAGGACAGTCCCATCCAGACCCCACCCCCAGGTCTCGCAGCCGTCTCAGTAGCAGCCCATGGTGTCAAAAGCGGCTGAGAGATCTAACAGGATCAAGAATGTAGAACACCCTGCATCCATCTCCCGGCAGAGATCATCCACCAAAGCCACCATCGCTGTCTTAGTGTCATAGCTGGGGCGGAACCCAGATTGAAAAGGGTCAAGGAAACCAATACGATCCAGATGCGCCTGGAGCTGCAGAGCCACTGCCCGTTTTTAAATGAGCAAGGTGTGGTGTGTGTGTCCATGGCCACTGGGAGGCACTGCTGTGGAGCACCCATGCAAGTGGAGTGCGTGGGGAGGGATTCTAATGGGCAGCTCCCAGCATGGCTACTGTGGCCACAGAGGCAGCTGACACACGGTCCCCCAGCTGCAGATCAGGGAGGGGTGTGCCAGGCTAGTCTCTGCAAGTAACGTTCCCAGTGCAAAGGCCACTTTCCCCACCCATGATGCCTATGAGTGAGCAGCAGACCTGTTTGCTGCTGTGGCTGGCTGCTACCATTCATACGGGCAGGGGCTCCATGGTCACCCATTGCCATGCATCCACGTGACCTGCCCCGCACCAAGCACTTCAGATTTCCCAGTATTACTCCGTGTGTGGCTATGAGTGGGTGCTCCGTGGCTCACGGGGGCATGCATCCAGCCGTTCCACCTTCAGACAGGTTGTCGGATCTGTGGCTCCGGGGTAGCCATGCGGGGTAATATCTTCTTTGAACACACCCAGTATCTTGGCTGATACAACAAGAATAGAAATGGGCACATCCAGGAGAAAAAAAAATAAAGTAAAAATAAAATGTCTTTTAATCTTGATGCAGTGCATGATTGATTAGCTGAGGCCTGCAACAGACTCCCGCCCTCCATGGATCTGGCCCAGGAGGAGTCCAAAAAGACACTGCCTTTTATAGTGGAAAACTGCCAAGGCAGCTTCACTGGCTCTTGTGCCCTCAGGAGGAGAGGGACCAAATCCATAGCACAGGACTCGAGTCGCCAGCTTGGTGTGACAGTACTCACCTTTGGGCCAACGTGCTGACCTTTCTGTATGTTTTTGTCAGGCGAACTTCAGAATGAGAAGGCTTTTCCACACAGCGCAAAGCCCCAGGGAAAACTGTCTCCAGTCATTGATTTGCTTGTGGAAGAAAAATCTAAATGTTTCCTTTACAGCATTGGAAATTTCATATCCGCACTTATTTATCTAACAACAACAAAAAAAGCTGCTGTTTCCAGGACTACTGGTGACTTCTCTTCACTAAAATTGTAAAATACTAATTTCAGAGTTGCTTGAAATATATTTACGCTTGTCTTAAACTGTATCAGGTATCCAAATCAAAAGTGTTTAGACACTCCACGGGGCTTCACTTATGCCAGTATAAAAAAGCAGTTTTTCCATTAAATGCAATAAAATTGTGTCATTCCAAAGGATTGTAAAGCTCTTTGAACACAGAAAGCACCATATAAATTATAAACACCACTAATGACATACTTATAATTTCAATCCATCATTCTTGTAGAAATCTCAAGGATCAATGTACTTTAAAAAAAAACACAACTATGTAAAGTTACTTAATGTGGTGGGCTTTTTTCTGCTAATGATAAGACAAACCACTTTCAAAGAAGTCAGAGAGATGATCTTTCAAAACTAGAGCGCCTGTGTGCGTACTCGCCTGGGCAAGGTGAAATGAGTTTGCTGCTACCAGCTTAGAAAGCTTTAACCATCAGTTTGTCAAAACAGGCATTCCCCTTCGCACAAGAGGCTCAGTGCTTCTGTGAGGACTGAATTTCTATTTTGTTAGGAATACAGTGATTTTATGTGGATAAGACAATGTTTGGGGGGCAAAAATAGTTGAATTGTCTTGAACCAGTGTTCTGAAAAAAGAGAAAAAAGCATTATAGCTGATAGGCTCTTAATATTTAACCAAACTCCCTTGAGAAAGTGTTAATTGTCACGGAGAAACATAGGGTCACACACGTGTAACATGGGCCTACATGTAGACTACAAGTCTGGTAAATATGTACAGCAAAATGTTCCACATGTATGAAGTGTCTGTGTCTAACATTGGAACACAAATGAGCAACAAGAGTTCTCAAGCTCTTGCGAACCCAGAGAGCAAAGAGTCTGTAAACAGGAAGGATCGGGCCCTTGAGTGACAAAGGGGTTGTCCCTGCGGCAGGCTTGAATCAGCCAGAGAGAAAAACTTATTGAAGTGGGTTGTACGCGAGGGAAACTTGGCGCCCAAAGTGAAGAGTTACGCTCAGTTTGTGGACCAATGTGTAGAAAGTAGAGGCGCATAGCCAGGTGACTGGAATCCTCTGAGGGGAGTAAATCCCATACCTGCAGAGACTGAAAGTCCCAGGAGTCGGGAACTCAGCTCTGAGAGAGTGGAATAAGCAGATCCTTGAAAGAGTGCGCTGAGTTTGTTGTTTTAGTTTTAATAGGTCGCAGTACTCCCCAGAAAGGCACAAAATGAAATGTTGGTAGGGAATGCTATAAATGAATGGATGCTGGGATGGAGGGTGGAAAAAGCCCAATCCCAGGAACATGGGGAGCTGGAGAGCACCCCGAGAAGGGAGGGTGAGGGGCAACAAGACTCAGAGAGCCCTAAACAAGTTGCACCTCTACCCCTGGAACATGGGGAGACAGAGAGCAACCCTAGTGGAGGGGAAGGGTTACAGGAAAGCCTTACAGATCCTGCACCCCAACCTGTGAACTCCACTCAGGGGCAGGAAAACCTCAAAGACGAGTCCCCAAACCAGCCAGAAGGCAGGGGAGGATAAGACTCGGGGAGTAAACTGCAAGTCCCTGTCTCACATGGAGTGAAGCCAATGGGTCAACAGGATTCTGAAGCCCAGGAATTGGGCTTACACCTTACACAGGAGGGACAAAATCCTGCAGAATCAAACCAAGTAACCACCATGGGGGGAGAGTTAGAGGCTGCAGACGCCCCTACTCAAACCAGGGGGTTTCAGGATGCCCTGGAGGTTTGTTGTCCTACCTTAAGAGAAGGTGGGAAGCAGCTAACTGAACCTAAAGGGTTACAGGCAAGCCGGGAGGTGGAGGATTCTACCTTAAGAAGAGGCGGGAATGTGCAGGAAACCTTTCCCGGGATGGAGGGGGGAACGAGGGGTATCTCTTCCCCAGGGCTAGAAATGCACCACCCTGTAGTCCCAAGGGGCAGGAGCATCAGTCTAAGAGTGAACTGTGCGCCTCTGCCTTACCTAAGAAGGAGCAGGGAAACGCTGCTGAAGTAGAGACTGGAGGGGAGGAAATGGTTAAGAGTGTCCAGGGTCAAGCCGCTGCATTTGGTAAACTAAATCCTCAAGAGTTTTGTGTGGGGAGGTCTGAGGGGACACTTGGGGGTTCTCACACCCATGTCATGAAGTCAGACTCCCAAGAAGGAAAAATACATGGTTATATGGACCCAGGGGATCCTGGATGTACAAACAGAACTTGGGGGCAGTGCACAAGAGAGGCTGCTGACAATAGCCCCTTCACAAAAGCAGTTTTTGCCTCAGTGATTGATTTGAATGCAAAGACATCCACACACAGCACCACAGCCACGGGGGAAATGCGAATGCCAAACGACAACAGTCTACCCACTGGGAATTACAGCATTGCTCCTGATGAAAAGTGTTTTCAAATGCAGAGTTACACAGACAACACAAAGGGGGTGCTCAGCACTTACTCCACACTCCCTCTTTTGTCTCCTAATAATACTTCTGATCTACAGTCTGGATAGCCTAGATAAATCAGACAAAGAAGTTATGACATGGAGAACAGACATACAGCCAATAAGAAACAGGCTGCCAGATAATCTGGAAACATGGCCAAAGTTTGTAACTGGGGAACAAAAGTTGTTAATATGGCATTCCCACCCATTTGTAACAGTCTTATGCAAACACATACTGATTTTCCTTGACGGGTATATGCCACGGGAACCCCACATGCAACACGGGGCGGAGGGACATAGACACCTCAGCTGCCCTACAAGAGAGTGAACCTAGAAACACTGAATCCTGAGGATCACTCCACTACGACATGGTGGAAAACACATGAACATGATAGCCCCACAGGGCCGACAGAGGATTTGGAAAACTTTAATAGGATTCAAACACATGGAAATAAGGTAGGGGGGTTACATATCCCTACACACACCAGTAGGACACACCAGTCTAAGCATGTTATGTGACTCTGTCGTGCCCACTTCACATGCAATCTTACAGGGGGGCTGTCATGGAGGAACATAGGGTCACACACGTGTAACAGGGGCCTACAAGTAGACTACAAGTCTGGTAAATATGTAAAGCAAAAGGATCCACATGTATGTAATGTTACAATTAAGAACTGTAAAACTCAAATCAAGACTGTGACACGTGACCAAGCTCCAGGAAATGGAAAGACAGTTTGTTGATTCCCCCCAGACGGATGGCCAGAGACATTTAATACACTAATGCAGGCAGCCATTGCCTACGTGCAAGAGACACAGAAAAGCTGATAAAAAGAACAAAAGGAATTCTAGAAGCCTCGAGAAGATACAAGGAGGTTCCTCCTGGAGATATAAGGAGTTGTACCCCAGAGGGGGCAGTGACTATCAGGAACTCAATCACCATCTTGCAGCCAGGGAGGCTGAGCTGAACCATGAACTGAGAGAGGGGACTTTGCTTTCTAGCAACCCTAAGACTGAAGACCCAGTCGCTTACATCAAGGACTGAGAAGAACTTATGGACCTTTGTAGGGTAAGATGCTTATTTAGGAACTCAACCAGTATAGGTTAGGAATGTGTTATATTTACCTTTGATTTCTAGAAACCACTCTGTATCAACAATCTTGC
>QEPC01008520.1:1759202-1799529 GCA_003113815.1 Sphenodon punctatus | reverse complement strand
TTTCTAGCAACTCTAAGACTGAAGACCCAGTCGCTTACATCAAGGACTGAGAAGAACTTATGGACCTTTGTAGGGTAAGATGCTTATTTAGGAACTCAACCAGTATAGGTTAGGAATGTGTTATATTTACCTTTGATTTCTAGAAACCACTCTGTATCAACAATCTTGCCTATGTAATCAATAAACTTACTTCTTATCTTTATGAAAAAAGTGTCTGTGTCTAACATTGGAACACAAATGAGCAACAAGAGTTCTCAAGCTCTTGCGAACCCAGAAAGTAAAGAGTCTGTAAACGGGGAGGATCGGACCCTTGAGTGACAAAGGGGTTGTCCCTGCGGCAGGCTTGAATTGGCCAGAGAAAAAAACTGATTCAAGTGGGCTGTACGCAAGGGAAACTGAGTCACTCAAAACCAGTGAAGTGGGGGTGCGGACCTCCAGCCCGTGACAATGTTTTTAGCATTTTTAAAAAACTTTATCTAGAACAGGAGAGGCCAGACTTAACTGAGCAAAGTTCTACCTTGCTCAGGCATCCACCTAAGACAGTCTCTACCACCTGATGTGTGTTGGGGGAAGGCAGATGGGAATTTCGCCACACCGTGTTTTGAATGCCGTATGTCACAACACTCAGAAAAGGGTGTGACTGGCTACACAAGAAAGTGGGGGGCGGAGGGGGAGGGCTCTTCCTACCCTTTCCAGCTTAGCCATGCATCTCTTTCTAAGTATCATGAACTAATGATGCTCGTAAAGGGGCATGGCTGTGCCGAAGCCCCATTCCGACCCTTACTACGGCGGAATTCCAGATATGTTCCAAAAATACAGGGAAAAAAATCAGAAAAAAAACTGAAGGGCTGTTTCAATTCTGCCCTACTGAGTAGGTGTACTCTATGCACCTGAAAACTTCAAGTTATCAAAGTACAGAAGACAAGTTGCATAGTACATGTGTTAATACATTTGCTAGACTTGTGGCTAATGTATTTCTTTGACTTCACCAGAAATTTGAGTTACACAACTTTTACTACTGTACCTTAATTCAAATAAACACGAAGTCAAGATAAAATATAAACACACAAGAGCTGGTATTTAGGCTAATTCAAGAACTGCAATTGGAGGTCTAGGTTTGTCATTATTAATTATTCACTAGCACACTTCACACTGTGCAAAGCATACAGGAATAAAGCTCTGCTTTTTAAGATAATTAACTAAATAGACACTACCTACCCTTTTGTAAACCAAACACATTTGCTTCAAATTAATGGACTGCCTTTGCATCTTTTTCAAATCCAAGCTTTTAAATGCTGAAATCTTCCCACTTCCCTTTTAAAACAAAAAAACAACCACCACCACCACTGGTGTCAGTGGTGTTAAAAGAAACCACCTTAACCCTCTGACACCAGCATGTACACACTCCCTCCCCATCAGAGCGGGTTAGTGGGATACAGCTGGCAGAAAATATAGTACATCAGGCTATTACTAACTTGCTGTTTGTCCTGGAGACCAGAATTGTGTAATCACTAAATCCAACTGAGCTTTATTGATCTGGACAGCACTGTTGCCTTTTAGAAAAGCTGATGAAAACGCCAACAGAAAACAACCAGTCAATATGTGCTTTATTGTTATATGGAAACACAAAATGGGTTCCCAAATATGCCATGCCACACACAATGTATGCTGCCCATAAGAAAATTCCAGATTGTCAAAACCTTGTAGTGGAGCGTAGAAAAGTGTAGCTCTAGCACTTCTTTAGAGCTATTTTCCAAGGGGGGGTTCTAAATTAAAGCCGCCCCCCCCCCCCCGGCTGGCTGCATTAAGCGAGGACACTTGTGTGGGTCGGCCCTGGAACCCAAGTGTCTAGGGGGCAGGGATAGTAGCACGCTTCCCACCCAGGTGCAAGCCCAGCCAATGGGGCTCCTTACCTGGGATGGGGACGGGCCAGCACTGGGTATATCTGCAGGAACGCTGCCTGGCTTTCCCCTCTTGCCACGTGGATTGGTGCATGGCTGCAGACGTGCTCGTGCTACCTTAAATGCTACCGTAAAAGAAGGTCAGTTGCTGGGGGTGGTGGTGGCTAGCAAGAGGAGTCTTCACTGCCGCTGCCCCTCCCCCTGCTGCAGGCACCACAAGTGGGGGCCATGTTGGAGGCAGTAGCGGCTGGTGGGTTTTGAGGCTGGTAGGCCAGTGGTGTGGCTTAACCAGGAGCAAGGAGTTCCCAGGGTTACCATTCGATAGACATTACATTAGTTAATGCTGGGAACTTCTTGCTGCTGTGTGAAGCACTGCCACTGGGGGATAGAGAGCCCTCTTACTGGAGTCCCATCCACTCTCTCTTTCCCACCATGTCCAAATAAACCATAGCAGGTTTCAAAAATAGATCACGTTGCCATCGCCTACCTTTATTCTGAACCCTCGAATCCTCGATTTTCATGGCATCCTTGGCCACCTGTAGTCTTCTGAAGGTGTAGGCTTTGGGACAAGCCTTCCTTCTGGCTTGGAGAACTTGGGAGGACTGAGTTAGCTCCCTGTTCTGCGACAAGCCGAATCAGAAGAGAATGAAAGGGAAGAGAAGGACAGGACAGAGGAGAGTAGGAGGGAAAGGGTTTGGTTTTGGTGCCAAGAGGAAGGGGAAGAGATGGGTTCAGTGGGGGACAGGGGAAAGGGGTCTCCTTGTTGTCTGCAGCCTTCTCTTCTGCAATGCTCCTACCTACTTTCTCCTCTGTTCACAAGGAGAGCAGATGCAGGTCTGTATAGAAACCAAACACTCCCCATCCAAACCAGCATCCCTAGTAACTACACTGTATCCCCGGTAGCCAAATGCCCATCCAAACACACAGGTCTTTTTTTAAAGGTTTGGCTGGTTGCAGGCCTGTATAACACCCTAAAACTCCCCATCCAAACCAGCATCCCCAGTACCAACACTGTATTCCCAGCAGCCAAATGCCTGTCCAGGGCTGCATTACCACCAAACCAGGCCCATCCAGACCAGCATCTCTAGTAGCTACACCTGTCCATGCAGACAGGACTTTTAAAAAGTTTGGCCTGTTTCAGGGCTGCGTTGCCACCAAACCAGGCCGAGACCAGCATCCCCAGTACTTACACTGTATCCCTGGCAGCCAAATGCCCGTCCAAAGGAACAGACCTTTTTAAAAGGTTTCGCCAGTTGCAGGCCTCCGGTGCCATCAAACCAGCCCCATCAAACAATGCATTTCTGTTTCTCAACAAAACCCCAGGCAAGATGCTCTAAAGCGCACAGTCACAAGCAGAAAGGCCAGAAACTACTTTCCAGCAGGGAGCAGCACTGAAACAGTGAAGTGATCATTTTTTTTAAAAATAGTAGCCACAACCAGTAGACCCACAAATTTACAAAATGGCCTCTCTACTTATGCTTGGGAGGGGAGAAGGAAAGCAGCAATGCAGCATGCAAACACAGAGCAAGCAAAGCAAAGCAAACCATCTTAAGACAACAATGTTAGGTGCAGTCCTTAGCACACCATAAAAGAAGCAGCGAGGATTTCCACTTGTCCCCCAAAACATGCTACACAGCTCTCTTGCAATGTAAGAGGTAGCTTCTGCTGCAACTAAACATGGAGCATTCATGCAAAGACTAGCCATTAGTAAAAAAGCCTGCCACAACATCCCACCAAACTGCAAAGGGTGGGGCTATTTTAAAATGCAAGGAACATTCCAGCAAAGATTGGAAACCCTTCCATCCAAGCCTTTAGGTTCCCCACCCGTAAAACAGAAAGCAGGCAGTTTATGTCAAAAACAGACAAGAAAGAGACCAATTTTAGCCAGGTGTAGCCATGGCCAGTGGGGCCCCCAGAAAATGACCATGGTCTTTGCACATGCTTGAGGGGTTTGGGAGAGGAGCGGGGAAAACCAGCATGCACATTCAAACACAAACACAGAACAAGCAAAAGCAAACCAGACCTTAAACCAACTGAACCATATTATGTGATGTCTTAGCATACCACAAAAGCAGCAGAAAGGAATTCTACTTGTCCCCCAAAACATGCTTTATTGTTACAGCTCTGCTGAAGCCCCATTTTCCCCAGCAGCCCCCTTAACCCTCTGTCCCATTTTCATCAGTGTCTCCCAGCAGCCTCATTTCCCCCAGCCCCATTTTCACCAGCAGCCCCCCCATTCCCCCCCAGCAGTCCCATCCCCCCAGGCCCAATTTTCACCAGTGTCTCCCAGCAAAATAACTAAAAATAACTAACTCATCAATGGGGAATGTGTCTGATGCCAGTCCAGCAGCAGCGTGATGGGTAAGAAAGCCACAAACAAGGCAGGCCAAGCAGCAGCCAGACCAGCCAGCATTCTCTCTCCACCAAAATGGAGAATTCCCTCAGCAGCAGCAGCTGTGCACATACACACACTGCCTGGGCTTTTGGGTCAGCAGTCCAGACAGCGTCTTCCATAGTAGCCCGTAGGGCTCTGTGGAACACTGCCCCACTGATGGGCAAAGCAAAGTGCTTTTCCCCATTCAGGCAGCATGGGCTCTAAGCCCAGCTGCCCAAATCGCTTTTCTCCCTTAAGGGACTCCTTAGAGCAGGCTCAGTAGGAGGCACTGGGCCCTCGGCTCCTCCTCCTCCTCCCTGAGCCTCCAGCTCCTGCCTGCACATGTGCCCAGGGAGATATTTTTTTATTTTTTTTTTAATAAATTTATACCCCACCCCTCCTGCAAAAGCAGCCCGGGGCGGCTTCCAACAATAAAAATATAATACAATAAAATACAATTTAAAATCATCCATAACAATATAAATTATTAAAACAGGGCTTAAAACATTATAAATAATAAATCAAGTGCGGGAGGTACAACAACAACACTGAGCACTCAACTGATGCTGATCTGCTGATTGCTGAACATGGAGGGGGAAGATCAAATCTGGAGTGGGTTGCCGGATTCCCGCCCTCCCCCCCTCTGGTGCCTTCAGGACTCAGGTGTGTTTTTTCTTTCTTCCCCCCCACCCCTTCCTTTTTAAAAGCATGAAGAGCGTGCGGAGGGGGATCAGGACCGGTACACTGCAATGAGCATCACCCCTGGTTGGAGCTCTGTAGCCTCTGGCATGGCGGGGGACTTGTTGGCAGCAAAGCAAAACAAAAAATAAAACAAAAAAACCTTGAGGCTTGTCAACGGGGGTGGGGTGGCTGCAGTGGAATCATTCTTTGCTCCCCACCCCTCTCCATCGGAGGCTTGCTGGCGGGGGAGGGATGGGCGCAGCAGGAGCATTCCTCGGCCCCTCCCACCATGGCGGCGGGACTGCCAGTGGCAAATTATTTTTTTAAGAAAACCAGATGCTTGCTGGTGGGGGAGGGACAGCTGCAGCAGGAGCATTCTCCGTCCCCCGCCCTTCCAGTGAGATGAGGCTTGTCAGTGGGGGAGGGGTAGTGGCAGCGAACTTCAAGCTCCCCTCCCCCTCTAGCACGGTGAGGCTTGTGGCTTTACAGGCAGCTTGCCAGCGATGTAGCTTTTTCTTCTTGTCGCACATGGTTGGGAGCACGGGTGGGGGTGTTGGGCAATGGAGGCGGGGTTGGCAGCGGTGCCCCTCCTCCCTGTACAGCAGCTGGAGGGGGAGTGTGGTTGGGCATTATGGAGGCTCGAATGTTATGTGCCCCCCCATGCATAACATTCCCTCCCTTGTGACCCCTCTCCTTCAGGGGTTTACTGGTGGGGGAGGGGCATAGCACCCCTTCCTCATGTCTCCTCACCTAGTTCCTTTCCTCCCCTGGTTCCTTTGGGGGGGGCATAAGCACCCTCTCATGGCCCCTCCCTGCCTGGCATGAGACACACACCGTTTCCAGGTGGGCAGGGTAGGTGCGGCTTGCAGGGCAGCTGGCATGCAGAGCAGACGGAGTAGTGCTAAGGTTTTTGGGGGGGACTGTGCTCCTGGGTTTTCCGCCCAAAAGGGGGTCTGTGGAAGACGTGGTTTTGCTTGCTGGGCTGGGGTCCTATTTAGAGGTTTGCCTTAGCCAAAAACTCGCTGGGTGACCTATATCATGGGTACAGTTGGCATTCCCTGTTATTGAGGAGATGATTAACACTTGTCTCTCCTTTATTTTGGAGCAGGAGTCATGGCCAAGAGGAACAAGCAGAAGTGGGGCGGGGCCACCAGGGATGCTTGGGGTACCAGAGTCAGGGTGTCACTGGCAGATGCCTCCCTAGGACTGTCCGCCGCAGTGGTACGGGGGTGGGCGGGGTGGACGGAGAGGCCTACTTTACTACGGATGACGCCTTGTCCATTTTGGCTATTGCCCTGAACAGCGTGCAGGCCCCGCAGACGAAGCAGGGGGCTGCCAACAGTATTTTGCTCCCAGGCCCTATGTGCTCTAAAGTTGCGAGGGTGGGGTCTGTTATGCGATCCGCTGTGGGCACCGGCGTTCCTGCGCTGGTGGCACAAGGAACATCAGGAACCAGTGCGCCAGGATTACTGCAGATGAATGCAACGGTGAGTGGTGCAGTGGAGCTTCCAGCAACACTGCTTCAACTGGGAGTGGGTTGTGATGGATCAGCTGTGGTAGGACAAGGTAACAGAGTTGGGGATGTGATAGCCACACAGGTTGTTGTGCCCCCAGCCCCAGAAAGCAGGGTATACTATCTACACCCGCTGGGGTTGGGGATAAGGGTTCCCTTTGGTATTGGGAAAAGACAGCAACATTGTCCACTGGCCCTGATGCAGCTCTGCCGGTGTGGAACTGTCAGGTGCGCCTACCAGGGACGGGGTGCCACACGGGGAGGCTTCCAGCACAGGGGGACACAGGAGACTCCGGATGGCTGTGGCCCGCATCTCCGCGGGCATTAGGTCCGCCGCAGCTGCAGGCAGATGCTTCCGCCTCCCCACAGGAGACGTAAGCCGCTCCAGAGGAGCAGAGAACCGCCGAGAACAACAGGCGCATGCGCAGTAGCGCAGAGGCCCCCAGGCGCTCAGAGCGCCTGCGCAACAGGCACCGCTGAGAGGACAGGGCTAGGACTATAAAGGCTATGCACCGGTGTTCCAAGACGCCAGTAATCAGAGCTCACTCCCGAGAGACTGGCCCCGCAGCGTTGGTTGGTGTGCAGAACCCTGTTGAGTTCCTAACAAAGGTGTGCATGATGAGTTCCTGGTGAGTGTGGTTGAGCCCTCGTGTTTCCTACCCCCATCCGTGGGTGTTCCCTATCTCCTTCTTGGTGTGCGTATGTAGGGTTAAGGTATCCTCCCTGTACCCATGCCCCTTCTTGTGTGTTACCCCTGGGTTCCCTGGGGGGTTTCTACTCCCTCACTTCAGCCTATGGGTGAGTGGTGCACTGGGTGTGTGGGCCTGAAGCTCTACTGATTCCTGGGCCCAGTGATGATCTAGGCTCGATCCTGCTAAGGATCATGGCCACCTTAGATCCTGACAACTTTTTATACTGCCGAGTTTCACTGGTAGAAGCCAAGGGATCCCAACCCTTGCCTTCCCTCCCTCGTCCCTTCTTGAAAACCCTCACAGGAACGTGGGAGCAGTACAGGCTGAGGTTCAGACAGCTGGGAGCATCCAGGGTATTAACCCATTTGCACTCAGCTTTGCCACTCCTTTTTCCCTACCAGGGGCACACTTAGTGCAGACAAGGGAAAGGATTTGGAGGGGTGAGTTTATTGACATTTTAATGTTGATATATGGGGAAGTACCCAATGATGATGACATAAGTGGGGGGGAAAGGGGATAAGCAGAAGTGGAGGAGGCCCCATATTCCCAAGGCCTGGGATAATTGGCTGGGGGCTTGGTTTATATATATATGGGAGTAGTGTCATACAGATTCCCAGCACGGGCCTGGCAACTGTCTCAGCATGCGGCCATAATTCAAAAGGCCTATCTGGATTTTGGGAATAAGGCATGACTGGAGTATGACGAGCAGTTTAGGCGCATGGCAGCATCTAATCCTCATGCATGTTGGGGTCAGGTGGAGTACAATTCACACTCTCATATTACGGCTCGCATAGGCCAGTGGCAGGGGTCCGCACGGCCAGTGGGATTCTTCTGCCACAGCCTCAGAAACAGACCTGGGGAAGCCTGTCTGCTTTTGCATTCAACAGGGGCGACTGCTCGTGGTCGCGCTGTGGATTTCTCCACGCCTGCAGTCACTGTGGGGGTGGGCATGCTTCCTTTTCCTGCCCCAGGGGGAGGTTTGACACCTGTAAGTTTAGGGGACCCCAGGGTCCTTTCAGGCAGGATAAACAGGGTCCTCCCAGGCAGGAAGGTGGGTGTCACGGAGGAACATAGGGTCACACACGTGTGATACTGGTCTACAGGAAGGCCACAAGCCTAGTAAATATGTAAAGCAAAAGGTTCAACATATATGTAATGTTACAATTGAGGCATGTAAAACTTGATTCATGACGAAGCTCCAGGAAATGGAAAGACAGTTTGTGGATTCGCCCCAGACGGATGGCCAGAGACATTTAAAACGCTAATGTAGGCAGCCATTGACTATGTGCAAGAGACACAGAAAGCTGATAGAGAGAGTAAAAGGAATTCTAGAAGCCTTGAGAAGATACGAGCAAGGCTGAAAACTATGGACTGAGACCAGGACTTTGCTTTTTAGCAACTCTAAGACTGAAGACCCAGTTGCTTACATCAAGGACTGAGAGGAACCTAAATGGACTTTAGTAGGGTAAGATTCTTATCTAGAAACTCAACCAGTATAGATATAGGAATGCGTTATATTTAACTTTGATTTCTAGTAACCACTCTGTATCAACTATTTTGCTTATGTAAATCAATAAACTAACTTCTTATCTTTATGAAGAAGTGTCTGTGTCTAACATTGGAACACAAGTGAGCAACAAGGGCTTTCAAGCTCTTGAGACCCCAGAGAGAAAGAGTCTGTAAATGGGACGGATCAGGCCCTTGGGTGACAAAGGGGTTGTCTCTGCGGCAGACTTCATTCGGCCAGAGAGAAAAACGGATTCAAGTGGGCTGTACGCGAGGGAAACTGAGTCACTCAAACCCGGTAAAGTGGGGGTGTGGACCTCCAACCCGTGACAGTGGGGACCCTCACCTGGCCAACAGCCCAAGTAATCTCGTCCCTCTGGCCTCCCTCCTGCGGTGCTACCCTAACAGGGAGGATGCGACTTACCTCTGGGAGGGGTTTTCTCAGGGTTTTCATATTCCTTATGAAGGGATTAGGGTGGACCAATGTGCAAAGAACCTAAAATCTATCAAGGGTATGGAGGAGATAGTTTGGCAAAAAATACAAAAGGAAATTTCGGCAGGTAGGGTGGCGGGTCCTTTTGACTTCCCTCCTTTCCTGGTGATGCGCTGCTCACCATTGGGTATAGTACCCAAGAAGGCTCCTGGTGAGTACAGGCTGATCCACCCCCTCTTATATTCCACGGGTGATTCAGTGAATTATGCTATTGCCCCCGAGCTTTGCTCAGTGCAGTACACATCCTTCAACTCCGCGGTGTGCGTGATTAGGGCATACGACGGCGGAGCCCTTTTGGGAAAATGTGACATCAAGTCAGCTTTCCGTTTGCTCCAAGTGTCTCCTAAAGACTTTGATTTACTGGGTTTCACATTTCAGGGACAATATTTTTATGATAAAGCCTTGTCCATGGTTTGCTCTATCTTCCGTGCGGCGTTCAAAACATTCAGTTCCCTATTAGAATGGGCAATCAAGGTCAGATTGGTATCTGACCTTCGGTATCTAAATATCTGGACTATTGGCGAGGGGGGACTCAGGCGAGTGCACACGTTCAATGGCGACCTTTACGCAGCTTGCCCAGGAGCTTGGGGTACTGCTGGCTGAGGAAAAAACTGAGGGCCCAACAAAAAAATTGGCATACCTTGGCATTGAAATTGACACAATGGCATGCACCTCCAGCTTCCCATCGGACAAGCTGACGAGACTTCATCAGACGTTGGGGGAATTCACAATAAAGAAAAAAGCCACCCTTGGGGATCTTCAGAAGCTGCTAGACCATCTTCACTTCACATGCAAGGTCATTGCAACGGGTACAGCTTTCTGCGCTCGACTGGCCGGGGCCACTGCCAGTGCTCGTTCACCACATCATCATATCAGGATCACTAAGGGGATGTGGGAGGATTTAAAGATTGGCAGGTTTTCCTGGAGAAGTATAATGCAGACAGTATCGGATGCAGCTGGGGGAATTGGTTTTGGAGTATTTTTCACTTGGGGGAGTTGGATATTCTGGGGGATATCACTGGAGCTCTTTCCCATTTTAGTGGTTGTTTCGCTTTGGGACAACAAATTCAGGGATTCCCACGTCCGGTTCTGGATAACCAGGTGGTAGTGTCTGTGGTTAATAGCTAATCAAATATATCTCCCAGGGTCATGTCCCTTGTCAGGTGGCTGGTGTTATGGTGCATGGAGCTAACATGTGCTTCACAGCTCATCATGTACCAGGCTTGCAGAATGGAATTGCGGATGCTCTCTCTCACTTTCAGATCGAGAGATTCCATTCTTTGGCTCCTGGGGCCTGCCCAGAACCGGAGGCGATGCCAAGGCCTTGTGGGCTCTGGGAACAGGCTCTTAGACAACAGCATGTGGACATCAATTACTGTGGGAACTTGGCGTACCTACCCAAGGAGCTTTGAAAGCTTCAGGGAGTATCTAACTGAGCATGGCATTGAGGACCAATGGCCTATCCCTTCCAATTTTGTTAAGCTTTCTGCAACGGAGCTACATCATAGGGGGTTGGCAGCTAGGACTATTAGGAATCAACTGGCTGCTATAACATTTTTCAGTAAAGCTAATTGGTTCGTTGATCCGTACGCAGATTTCAGGTTAAAGAGGGCCCTGGAAGGTTGGGCAAGGGGGGTGGTCGTAGGCTTGACAAGCGTCGGCTAGTTTCCATAAACCTCCTAACGTGGATCTCCGAGGTACTGCAGGTGGTGTGTTATGGGAGCTACGAGGTCCTGTTCAGGGCAGCTTTTGCCATGGTCTTTTTTGTGGCCTTGCACATAAGCGAACTAGTAGCTTCCTCTAAGATGGACTCTTCAGGGCGTGCTTTAGATGTGGGGGATGTAACCTTGGTACGGGGGTGTGGTGGTTAGAAATTTGGTCTGCCAGTCAAAAACGGATCAGCTTGGGAAGGGGCAATCTTTGTTGCTGGCAGCAGCACCAGTCACATCTATCTGTCCAGTGGCAACCCTTCAAGCATTTATGGCCATGAGGCCGGGCAGACCTGGCCCTTTGTTTATGTGCGTGGATGGGGCTTTCTTGACTAAGTTCCAGTTTATGGCCGTCTTCCATAGATGCCTGTGCAGATTGGGTCTTGAGCCCATGGCATTTGTCTCACATTCTTTCCACATAGGGGCTGCCCACACTGCCTCAGTGGCGGGGATTCCAGCCTCCCAGATTCAGGAATTGGGGCGGTGAAGGTCCAGTGCATACTAGACATACATTAGACCTCTGAAGGGGGTGTTGGGTTGGTCCCCTCGTGGAGCATCCCCCTGGGTTCCTTTTCTCACTAACTTTATGTATCTTCGGCAGGTTGTGGGAGACCAATTGAGGTCTGGATATGCAGCCATAGTATTGTTCGGCGCGCAGGCACACAGGCAGCTTCGTCCGGCCTGGCATCTCAGGCTTTACCCAAGGGCGTGTTTGACCTGGATCGGAATCAGTGGCATGCGTTGGAACAGGTTGCTGAGCGTCCTGATGAGGAGGGCAGCTGGTAGCCCCTCCCCCCCGATGTTCCGATCATTCATCTTGGGGAGAATGACCTCAGCCTAGAGCCCTCTTTCCAGCTCACAGGCCACATTCATGCCACCTTGTCCCTGCACATCCGTCGGGTGGTCTGACATGCTCGAGCGCAGAATCTAGCATTGTGCCTCACACCTGGGACGGGTCGAGAAGGCAAAGAGGAAGGTCAATAGGGCAGTATGGAGGGCGGTGAACAGCATTGGTGGGTTTATGATCCATTACCGGTGGATTTCCTCCCAAGACCCAGGCCTATTTTTGAGAGACGGGATCCACTTGTCAAAGGAAGGCAACCAGATCTGGTTGGATGATTTGACAGACCATCTAAAGCAGTGCCTGGGGCATACCTGTGCGGGGTAAAGGGGCCTAGAGGAACTCTGCACCCCCTTTTTTGCAGATAACAGCTGAGGGACCATGCTACGGGGAGAGCTCCTTAAGAGTAGGGGCTGCATGGCACCCCCATTTGCCCAACTTGGGAGGTGGTAAGGCCTGGGGGGGCAGCATGGGAACCCCCAACTTCAGGCTATGTACAGCTGGGTTGGGGTAACACTGCTGCCCCTCCCATCTGTGGGGGGGTGACTTGCCAGGGAAGGTTGGTCACCTGGGTGGGGGCACTGTGGGGGTAGCCCGGCCCCCACTTCTGGTCTAAGCGTGGTCCTGCTGTTATATCACAGGTTTATGCCCTTGTCTGGGTGTCCGTTTACTGTTGTTTACTGTTTTTAATAAAGTTGTGGCCAATACCCATCAAAAAGTATACATGTGTCTGCCTGGTTCCTTTGGGTTACGCGCGCACAATCAATATTTCCAAAATTCCATGCTACACACAAAGATTGGATCCCAGCAATACAGCCACTGTACGTATTCAGAGAATGGTGGTATACAGAAGGAAGGGAGCGAGTCAACTTTGTGGATCCAATTTTTAGCTCTGTCAAACATTTGCTTTGTGACTTTGGACAGTTCATTCCTTCTGTCTTGCCCCGTTTTCTAGACAAATAAACTAACACAGTTGCAGTGGTGGAGTGAGGGTTATTTTATGTTTTTAAAGTGCTTTGAGTTCCTTGGATGAATGGTATTAAAGTGCAAAGCATAATAAGTATAAGCCAGCCCAACCACATATGTCCATACTGAACAGATTTTTCTGAGGGAGAGTGAAGGGGAAGGCAAATCAATTTCTAATTAGGAAAAGAGTGAGTAACAAAATACACAAAGTGTAGAAAAGAGAAGTAAACAAAACTTTGGAGAGGAACACATTTCATGGTGTTCCCATAATACAGCACTGCTTTCCCAGTGAACATGGTACAAAGGCACTTGCAAACCTTTCGCTTAGAGGGAAACCATAATTAATGGCATCTGTCATAGGGACTACACGGCATTCACTGCATTCCAAACTACAACTTCACACATCTTTCACTCCAACACAACAGAGACCAGTATCAAAGTAGGTCCAACTTGTCTTCAAAGTGTTATTTGGGCTTCGAAGCGGGGAAGCGGTTAATTGACAAGTTAGCAAAGCCACAAAAGAACAAATATCGATGCCACAAAGACGACCCAGCGTGGACCACCTTGTTTACAACAGCATGGTATTCATCCCATTCCCTCACGATACTTGATGCTCCCAGCCTAACAAGACACCAATTCTTGTCTGGCTTAAGAACCAAAGTGGGGGTGACACAAGGAGATTTTTTTTCTGAGGGCAGGAAGTGCTGCAATCTCGGAAATGTCCAGTTCAGATGCTAACAAAGGGAACGACATGCCAGGGAGAGGAAATGGGAAACAGATTATTTTTAAAAAGGATCTGTGGCCAATCAGTGGAGAGGAGAAAAACACATTCTTTCTTTGTTGCTGTGAGCAATTGGTGACTTCAGAGCTCAGAGGGCCTATTGTAAGGATTCACATAGCCAGATTCACAGTATTCTGCTTTCCCACTGCACCCTCAAATCGTACAGTTCATCACTAGGCTAGGCAGCAACATGGCACCAATCACAGTGAACCATTTGCAAAATAGATTGGGTACCTTTTAACAAATAATGTTAAGCAGAGCTGAAACGGGTAGTATATTTAATATTTACTGGCATTAATTGCACTTTTTGGCATGGCTCCAAATATCTAAATAATACCTGTGACCAAAATAAATATTCACATATTTGTTGTTTTGGATATTCTATTTTAGTTATTTTGGTTATGTAATTTTTGGAAATTGAACATGCACCGCAATGCGAATATAGTCAAAATACCAAAATGACTGAAACCTGAAGTGATTAAACTTGCGCGGGGGGGAGGACACACACGACAACAACCAGAAATAACCAAAACAGATACCCAAACGGAACAGAAACCACTTATTATCCCTTTCACATTTTTTTCAGTTCATACAGGGTAATTTTGATGGGTCTATTCAGGTTTTAAAAATATTTGTTTCAGCTCCAATATTAAGGAACTGGAAACACAAAATGAGCTACATTGAAAAGAGCTTGGAAAGGCAAAAGCCAGAAGATGTACACTTGGAGTTGAGACATATCAAACCTACTTCATCTACGTATTGAAGGAGATACTGAAATATAGATAATACTTTACACTCCTGCTACAGAGTGTCTTGCTAGCAGATCTCAAAGTGACTTGCAGACATTAATTAAGTCTCCCTGCCCCTCTCCAGTTACATAAAGCAGCATATTTTACAGCTGATTTGCATCACAGCAGCAGTGCAAACCAGCCAAATCATACCAGTGAGTGAATCCAGATCTACTATGTTCATCAAAAAGGCTCCATTATAAACTGTTTTTAGAAATAGTTCAAAAGGTAGAGGGGCTGCATTAAAGCTGTACAGAAGCAGAAGCAAAAGAAGGAGGAGGGTTTCTTGAGAACATGACTACAACTGATATTTTAAGTTAGCTCTTCTGTAAAAGCCACCACCTAGCACATTTAGTTTCATAGAAATATATACAGTTGCCAGCTTTGTTCTAATTTTACATAAACCCTCACCCCAACTTTCACGGTCCCCTACATCTCTAATCACACTACAGCCACTTATATTTAATTATATTAAATTCTCTTCTATTTATTTAGATCTTACGCTGTATCCATCACCATGGTCTGTTTCACAGGAAGAAACTAAATGGAGTAATTTTTTTAGAACCCGTTTCTTCTGTTATTCGTCTCAAGAAAAACAACAGACGGGCTGTGAAACAATACAATTTGTACTGTATTGCTTTTGCTTTAAGGGGTCCCCTCCTTCCCTGCCTCCTGAGGCAAAATGTATCTACTCCAAAAGAAAAGAATTATATAAGACAACGAGAGGCTAGTTTTCTACTGTTGTACCTTTCTGCCATCATTTACATCCCATATAAAGTGAATGCCAAACATTGCGAGATCCGTCGAAGGGGCACGTTGTCAGAGCTAGACTTCAATGGAACTAGGCTGATTGACAATGGAGCCAATCCCGGGCGCACCACCACTGCTGGCACATAGTGCCATGCGGAAACTATGCGCATGTCCGCACGGGGGCATCCACGGAGCTTGGGATCGGCCCCACCAACGGTGGGCCTGAGTCATCCAACATTTTAAATGGCCAAAGAGAAACATAAGACCCACCCCCTTGCACGTGCACATGCACCAATGCACACCAGCAGTTCCCCTAGTTGGCGGGAGGGCAGCTCCAGGGATGTCTGTAGCCCACCCTCAGGCGCTGCAAGGGCTTTGATGTTCTGTCATGGACATGCACAGATGTCTCAGTACTCTGGCAGTGGTTGCCTCCAAAAGCAGGACATTATCCACCATAGGAGGGACCACTGGATTTTTCTGCAGAAGACAGAGTAAGATGGGCCTGCTGGGTGGTGTGCATTCTGATTTTTGCACAATTTCAATTTGAGTTACAAAGGTGTAAAGTGACAAGGGACAGTGTTGCAGACATCATTCCCAAGGGCTCAGAATGTTCTGTAAGAACCAGAACCAACAGCTAAAAGAAGAATGAGATCGTTCATTTAAGCATGTCTGAAGACTGGCAACTACTGAAAAAGAGACACAACTGGTTTCCACTCCGCCTTTTAATAAAGCTACTGACTAATGTTCCTTCTTGAAGCCAATCTTTATTTTTAAGATATATCTGAATGTCAAGCAGTGACCTGAGCTGCAAGCAATACTGAAGGAAACTGAAAGCAGAGAGTTGTGTCAGCCATGGCTCTTTGCTGGAGAGAACGGTTGCAATCAGAACATTGAATTGCCCATCCCAGTATAGCTGAGCAAGCTGTGGCGATAGGGAATCCCTCAGTGGCTTTAATCCTTTTATCTCAGCAGAGGTCACCATGAAAGATGCAGCAAAGAAACAGAATTTAAAAATCTGTCTGATGTAATAAGTCTAGTTGCAGAGCCAAGAGGTGGGGGAGGGAATGAGTGCAGAGAAGGGTAGGGAGAAGAATACTAAGAGCTCAAAACAAAAAGTTTCAACAGATTCAAAACTGTGTTACACAAGCACATAGTGTGTTCTGTTCATGAATGCAGATGGAGGACTTTCTACATACTCTCTGTGCTAGGAAATAATGGTTCCCATGTAAACTTGGGCTAAAGCAAAATCAGCCTCTCTCAAATCTTATCATTTCAGGAATCTTGCTGAATTTTCACGCGCATTTTAACGTTCAGGATGAGTTTCACCCAATTTGCCACAGCGAATTTCCATCCTCTTCATCACTTACGGTTTTCTCATTGTTTCTGTCTTGGTTACATCATCATTTAGTCACTTAGCCAAAGGCAAAACCATATGTACGAAAGTGCAAACACAAAAATGTATTGAAATTAACAAAACCAAATGCCCAGTTTTCTGAAAATAATGGACATGACAAAATGAACACTTCAGAACTAATGAACAAACGGATTGTACAGAAACAACAAATGTAGTGGTATGACTGATAAATGGCAAACATGATAATACAGAAAGGCATTCCTGAATGGGAACTCAAACAAAAAAACAGTAAGTTTCCACCTCGCCCTAAAGAAAGTTAAACTGTCTGTTTTTGTCAAAAAATGTTGTTTTCCAACCCCAAACCATTTCAGCTCTAATGTAGACAGCCAGAGGAATGGGTGTTGTCTTTAGTTTAAAGATGTACAAACTGAGGCACACAGTCTTGCTTGTTGCGAGCCCTGCCGTCAGCCAGGGGTGCCCTCCTGTGGATTCCCCGTTACTCTCATTCGATCGGTGGGGGCATGCAGGGGGGCATTCTCGGTTGCTGCCCCAATGTTGTGGAACTGCCTCCCCCTGGCCTGGAGGTCCGTCTGAGTCTGGGCCTCAGCATCTTTTGGAGGCGGTGAAAACTTTTCATTTTGTTAAAGCATTTAGCAGGCAGGGATAGGGAGAGGGATTAGGTGGGAGGTTGTTGGAGGGTTGGAGTGGGTTGGGTTGGGGGTGGGCCTTGTATTTTAAATGTTTTTAAATTGTATTACATGTTGTTTGTAAACCGCCCAAAGCCTTCGGGGAAGGATGAGGTATAAATATTAATAATTAATCAATCAATCAATTAAGAACTGCCATGCCACATCATGCCAACGGTCCATCTATTCCAGTATCCTGTCTCCAACGGTGGCTGGCACCAGAAGCTCCAGAGGACGCATATAGGGAATGATCTAGTCCCTATAATTTACATTCAGTTTTTGGGATTAGGCCTGGTGAGAAGGGGGAAAATAGGGGTACAATTGTACCAGACCCCAGCTAAGACCAGTCCCCCAAAACTAAACTATGCTTTAATATATGAGTAAGCTAATAACTGCAAACAGATCATGCAAAAAATAAAGCACTAGAATGATCTCAAGAAATTGGCTTCAAAACTTATGACAGCGAGTTGGGAGGTAGGGGACACCAGCTACCAGGATGTACTGGTGCCCCAAATTCTTTTCAACAAACCAGTCTGGCACCCCTGACTAACCCTGTCAATACCCATTGTTGAACCTATGCGCCATAAATTTATCTAATCCTTTATCCAGCCCACTAATACTATTGACCCATTTTACAGCAATTCAGCCATGTTCTTTAAGAAAGGAGCGATCTCGCTGCAATGGGGAAGACTCATGCGTTTAATTTGAAACATGAGTTTAGGTGCTTTTCTGGATTAGGACCTATGCACCAGGAGTGACTCACGCAGTGGCTAATCCTGAGCCACTCACATGTGTGCTTCGCCAGAGATTCCAGTCAGCATAGGAGAATATCCCCAGAGACCGATTTTCAAAGCTGTGAACACCTCTAATTCCAAATGAAATCAATTAGTTGTCAGTGGCAGAGCCGGAGAAAGAAAACTTAAGTTCTAACTCTCCTTCCCAACTCATGGTGGTCAGGTAAGATTTTCTCTCTCTAATTCATACCGTGGCTTTTACAGCTTAACCTCCACACCCATGAATTTCCAGGAGTGTTCTCATGAGCCAGGCCTCAGAGAAACGATAGCATTGGCTTAAATATATATATATTATGTGGGAAGTTTTTTAAACGAGCTTTCCGTTTTCTGGGATACCAGGACACACCGGGGTCATGTTTTCTCCCTTCCTCAATCGTCATGTCATAAAAATACTTCTCTTTTAAAAAAAATATTGGCTTTTTTTTTTTTTAAATGAGAACAAAGATGGTCACAATGGCCACAATCCCAAGCGGGATCCGTGTGACACAATGCAATCCCTGTGGAGATGTGTGCAGTTTGCACGCACGTGCGTGCAAACAGGATGCATGGGATCGCCCCCAATGTTACTATCTGGAACTTTAGCTTATTTCCAGTCGACCTGATACAAGTCCTGCTGCCTTTTCTAAGGTCCATAAGAAATGGAAGTGCTTTAACTCCCATTTCTTCAGGTCTACAGATAGCGTGGTTGCCACACAAGCCCCAAATGCAAAAGATGGAAAAAAAGTAGTTTGATGTTGTTAGTAACCGTATTATTATTATTATTATTATTATTAGTATTTATATAGCTCCTGGGTCTTTACAATCAACAATTATAGACAGGTCCCTGCCCCAGTGGTCTTACAACCTAAGAGACAAGGGAGGGGAACAGAGGGAGAGACAGGAATACATCCCAAAAGTTGCAAAGATGTAGGTGCATGTGCTTAGCTTAATTACAGGGAAGAAGGAGAACCTAAGAAAATAAGAAAATTAGGGTGGAAACTAAGGGGATGAGGAGCTAGGAAATGTCTGGGGGAAGAGGTAAGTTTTCAGGAGGGATTTGAAAACAGGGAGGGAGCAGCATGGATTAAGGGAGAGAGTTCCAGGCACAGGGGGCAGGAAGGGTGGAGGAGTGGATACATTTTGAGGAGCAAGGGAGTCGTGATCACTGAGCAAGCAAGCAGAAGAGGAGCAGAGCTCCCGGACAGGAGTGTGGTGGGGAGCAAGAGGTAAGGGGGGGGGGGCATAGGATGGGAGATAGGATAGGATCTTGAAAGAAAGTACCAACAACTCACTAGCCGCAATTCCGTGCCCTGTGGATCGCGTGCACATGCACGATTTCTGCAGGGCACAATGCGGTTCCACACAGTTTGTATGCACACATGCAATCTGCGAGGCATGGGATCGCAGCTACTGTGTTGAATGAGTTCAAGTAGAGGGAGCTAATGGAGAGAAAAGAGGAGGGGCTGAACTTGATCAAAGCGGCAGGCGAGGTGGATGACTTTGGCAGCGGAGTTCTGAACATCAGTGAGGGGGACAAGATGAGAGTGGGGAAGGCAAATAAAGAAGAGGTGGCAATAGTCAAGGTGAGAGATAACTAGAGCATGGACAAGAGCTTTGGCAGTGAAAACAGTAAGGAAGGGCTCGATATTAGCAATGTTATGTAGAGACAGAGGACAGGACTTGGTGACAGATTGGATCTGAGCTTTAAAGGAGAGAGAGGAGTCAAAGATGAACCCCAGACTACATGCCCCGAGGACTGGTTGAATGGTGACCCCATCAATGGAAATTGATAAGGAAGAGAGAGAGGAAGTTTTGGGGGAAAGATGAGGAGTGTGGTCTTGGACATATTAAGTTTGAGTTGGCAGTGACACATCCAGGCAGAGATATCAGAGAGAGAGAGAGAGAGAGTTAAGGCACTTGGACATGAGACAGGAGGGGTGGTGGTGGTGAATTGCTAAACAGTTATAAAAGACAGGTACCTGCCCTGAGGGGCTTGCAATCTAGAATGGCCAAGGGGTGTGATGGATAATATGTTTATTGGACCATCTTCTGGTGGTGAGTATATGCAAGCTTTTGGGTCACACAGGGCCCTCTGGACCAAAAGCTTGCATGTTCTCACCAGCAGAAGTTGGTCCAATGAAACCTGTACTACTACTTCTTTCTTCAGGGAATCCAATGTTGGAAGACCTCTGTGTTTATTTTTTAAAATGTAGAATATCTGTTAAACTGGCAGCAGAAATGCATTGTTCTACTGTGTGTAATGAGACTATGGGTAATTTCAGACGTTACGATACCACGATGAACCCCGGTGAACCCCCTGTGGTGACCGCGGTACCGTAATGTCTAAAGGGCGTTCCACCAGATGTTCACCACAGTGAATACCTGGCGGGAATCCCTTTGACCACACTTTCAGACCTCCGGCCACCCGGAGGTCCAGAAGCCTGGTTAGCTGGACCATGGCCAGGAATCGGCGGAAGGTAATGTCTGTTACCTCTGCCAATTCCGGGCCATGGCCCAGACCCCAGGAGGTGGGTGGGCGCAGTGGCCACATTAGCCGCTGCGCCCGCCCGTCTCCAGGAGGGTGGGCGGCCGGGGAAGCGGGGGGCGGGGGGGCTGTGCTCAAGCACATTGCGCTGCGCAGCCCCTCCCCCTCCCCAATCCACCTCCGGAATCCAGTCGGCATGTCTGTTGACCGGCCGGTCGGATTCCGGAGGATGATGAAAAGGTGATTCCGTGCCGTGGCCCAAGAGCGGCCCAGCACGTCTGAAATCACCTTAAGACATACAGCATAGCAGGATTTACAATTGTGTAATATTCAGTTCCTTTCTCAGGCCAAATTCAAACTGGCTTTATAGAAACTATGGCAAAGGTGATGGGGACAGTTGTAATTTACAGGTAAATGCTATATAAAAAGAAAAAGTGCTACATTAAAAGCACAATTTCCCCAGATTGAATTATTATGACATCACATATTTACTCGTATAGAATAATATGAAGGGGTCACTTTCACACCCCACCCCTAGACGTAACACAATGAGCTTGATTTCTTAAGGGTACTGAGTAACCAAGACTCCCACTGGACTTTGTGGGAGCGGCTGGTGCTTAGTACTTTTCAAATTTACTCCCATTTTTTGTGGAGCTAATTCCCCAAACTGACCGGTGTCTTTTACCCCTCATCTCAGGAGGTGCTCAGCATCCCAAAGGATAAAGTTCTATACACATGAAAAACAGATTTCCTTTCCACGTGGGGGAGTCTGGGCTATTAACCATCCCCCCCCTCCATGCTGCCCCCTACACCTGCCCCCTCCCTGAACATATATGCTTTCTGCCCTTCCCCCCAAATCCCTCCTAAAAACAAACCTCAGGCTTTCTTCCCCAACTCCTCACTCCCACAGTCTGCTCAGAGATGCTCTCTCTGCTGCCCTATCATTCAGGGTCCACTACGCCCCTGCAACTAAGCCAAGCATGCGCACCTTTGATTTCTCAATGTTGTGAATGAATCCCTGTCCCCTCCTAGGCTATGTTCCCTTCTCCCTTGCCTGTCCTAGATTGCAAAGCTCCCCCAGGGGGCAGGGACCTGTCTTTAATGAATGACTGCTCAATGCAAAGCGCATTGCTGTCACTATATCCATAATTAATAAGAATGTTTTACAGTGCTATGGTGTGTCAGCGCACTTCCAAGCCAAGGACATGACTCAATTTACAATGCAATCTTTCCATTCATTAGTCAGCACCAATTTCCAAAAATAGTATTGGTTTCTGTTGGATAATAGAAAAGTTCCAGTCAGATCAAAATGCAAAAATGCTGCTACTCTTAACACAAAAAAAGTTAAAACCATGATGGCATTTAGAACAAATCTAATATGCAAACACGGCTTTTTCCTTCTTACCTACTTAAAAACCGATGGTGTGCTAAGGGAAAAACATGTGTGTGAGAGAAAAATACTTGAATTTCCATTAAAGAGAGTGTAGGCCCCTTTGCTTTTCCCATGGAATGTGGATAAATTGGGCCACTCTTTGTAATGAATTATCAATCAGCTGGGAGTTGTCATGAGATCAGGCCAAGGAATAAACCAATTCTCTGTGGTACTCAGAGGCTCAGGGAATGCTATTTATTTGAGCACAGAACTTTTCTAAAATCACTGCAGCATTGCTAACAGCCACCAGCCCTCAAGTGAGAGCCCTTTGAGAGGTATTATACTGAAAGCCATTTATCTTTGACTTCAATTTGCAAGCAAACACCAACACAGAGAGCCATTAGAGAACAAGTGCTCTCTGGATGCTGAAAATCAATGGAGGAAAATTAAAAATCAACAAAGCTCTCACACACAGCCTCCTAAATGAAATGTTCTGTGATCTAGTCAATCCGTGTTAAAAGGAGAATAAATTCTTTATCAAGGATAGCTCGGACAACACTTCTTATCATATTTCTATTTCGTACACCACACATCTCTAGCTACTCAGTGTAACATAGCTACGTTCACAACATGAATTGGAAACCATTTTAAATGATGACATTCCTGCAGTAGAAAAGAGGCTGTAAATAAAATGCAAATAGAATGAGTATGGAAGTAAATGAAAATAATTTCCATCTTGCACAACTATTTACTAATGCCCATTGGCTCAGCTCAAAAACAAAACACTTCAGGCTCTTTCTCTAATTGCTATTCAGCCAGCTGTTGATAAGTAGATAAGCAGCTGGAGATAAGTTCCGAGTTGGATCCCCATGACTACATGGGGCCCCACGGGAGGATAAGGGTGAAATTTTGTTCCAATTCCATTTTGCCAAAATCCATTGGAAAAAATGTCTGTGTCTAATGCGTTAAATGGTGTACTGCAGTATGGCCGCTACTATGGTGGTCACTATTTTGTGCATGCACAGTACGCCCGCACCCGTTTTGCATAAGTGCAAATACTTCAACGTGAATTCTAGTTGAAAATTTTGTTTGACTGAAATTCCGATCACCGTTCCATTTTAACAGAAAATGCCCATGGAGCTGCAACCGCTGATTCGAACCACCCCTACTGTGGGTTGGAAGGGTCTCCCAGGGGCCCTTCAAAAGATGGGATCCCTGAATACACTTGAAATGACATTCCAAGTGAGAGAAGCACTACCAAAAAAATATAGGCTCGCAAGACCCTCAAACACAGGAACCTTAGCTTGTGGAGGCCCACAGCATATGAGGCCTGTGAATGAATTAGAAACAGCAAGGTATGTTTAACATACTGGCAGGCAATGCAGGGAGTCCTGGCCCTGAAAAGGATGCTTAAATGATCATTAAAAAAATTAATGATGGGAACATTTTCCATTTTCTAATGAGCAAGTCACTATGTGCCTGTCAAACATTCCCATATGGGTGGCTCCCACACCACCATTTTATGCAAGGGCCCCAAATTCACTGGCTCTGGCATTGGGTCATTTTACCCTTCTTTGCAATAAGCTATGAAGTGATGAGGCAACACATGTTGGTAAATACAAACCAGAAGAGTAGTTGAGGCACCACATGTATATACACCCTGTTCCCACTCCCCGTGTGCACACGGATTTCCGGCGAGTGGGGGGGGCACCAGATGGGCCAGGAAGGTTGTGTGCTGGGTGTATGTTCCTACCCACGCACTGCCTGGTCATGTCCCACCAGAGGAGCCCAGTTTTTTTCTCAAGGCTCCATGCGTAGGCATGAGTGGGCGGTGTGTGGGTCACAGGAGCGCACACCCACCCACACCATCTTCAGACGGGTGGGCAGGAGATAGGGGGGCACGTCACACTTTAAAACAGCTTTTGTTTCCTGACTCTCTCCCCCCACCCACCCCTTGGCACCCCATTATTTTGGAAATTCCCCCAGTTCAGAGTGTGGAGCTAAGTGTTTGTTAACTTCGGTCCTCCTTGCCCCGTTCCTTCCCAAAATATTTTCCACATGCCCTAGTTTTCAGAACAACTGCTTGACAGCCAGTAACCTTTCTTACTCTTCTCTGCTTCTCTTCCAGCAAATAATACTGTCAAATCAATAGAAGAGATGAAGCAAGGAAATTAAACAGGACAGTTCTGATTGAGGCCAAGCAAAACCTAAGTGAAAGTCAGGTTACAGAATAATCTCCCCATCCTCTTGTAATGGTTCTAATTGCTACTAAATGAAGCCCTAAGCACCCTCGTTTGCATGCCAGAATGATGCCAATTGATTAAGAGGTGGACACCTACAAGCACTGAGGCAGTTCATTATCTCAGAAGGTGAAACATTTTGATCATTTGCTGCACTTCCTGATAGATCTGTTGTCAGCTTCTCCAGTGACTGAAGTATCTGCAAAGCTTAGGAGGAGGATAAATTGTCATCTGGACAAGCTGGTGATCATGCAGAATTAAGATCCAATGTGTCTCTTTAACCTCAAATTTTAGGTGAGTAGATCTGTAAATTGTTTCAGGGGTAGAAGATGGAATTAGGATTCACTGGAAAACCACTTGAAGATATTTGGACAATAGAACGTTGATGGCTCCCCTCAACTGCCCTGAACTGTGTCTCCGATTCCCCACCAGACACTCATTGTTTCTTCAATAGTCACTCATTGCTTTATTCTTCTGGGTTTTCCAGCAATACTCTGTTAGCTGCAAGGCTCCACCCAGCCTAGCAGCCTGACCATGGAATCAGCCTTACAAACTCAGGTCTCTCACAGTACTGCATCCATGAAAGCTGGGTCCTGTGCAAAGTAACGGTACGTGCCCCATCCTAACGTAGCAGTTTTTGACAGCTACACATTCGGGGTGCAGCTCGACACGCTGTGGCAGCCCGATCCCCACGCAGCCTCACGGCAGGCAATTGCCGGTGCCACACTGCAGGGCCAGCGCAAGGAGCTGGGCAGACAGTTGTGGGGAAGCTGGGCGGACTGACCACTGCTGCAGCTGCCACCACAATCAGGCCAGCCACATGAGTGGGCACCCAGCCCTGCCCTGCCTCCCTCCCCTAGCCTGACTGAGGTCCCACCCCTGGCCGTGGTGTGGCCCTGCAGCAATGCTCCCTGCGTGGTGGGGCAAGTGTGGCCTGGGAACACGAGTTCCTCTGCCTTGGGCCTGCCTTGCCCTTCTGCAGAGCGGGGAGAACATCTGGTGGGTGCTGGTCACATGATGCACTACATCACATGGCCCAGTTGCCCAGAATGGGGTAAAGCTACTCAAGGTGTGGCAGCCTCCCCCACTCTGTCTCGTGTGGCTTCACTCAGTGTCATTAGAAAAAAGATAGAACATTACAGTAATTCATTTCTGATGTTCATTTAAACAGAACATTCCCTTCAGGGGCCAATGCTCCCTGTGCTGCAGGCCTGTATGTTACACATGTAGTGTCATTTCTAGTTTATCCATGAACTCCGTGTGTTTGGGGTCCCCATTCTGAATTGCTGTGGGACACCACAAGCCAGGACGGCCTGCATTAAATGTTCTGTGGGCTTATATTTTACAACAGTGCTTATTTCACACACATCTTATGGCAAGTTTATTCATGGACTCCATGTATTGGTCAATAAAGCTGAATTGGGGATGGATCTTCCCAATCACCCTCCTCCCCCCGAATCAGGGTGGAGGCGGTTTGGCGCCAATTCCTCCTTTTGGGAAGAAGGTGCCGGAAAGGGAACGACTGCAAGTATTGCTGGCCCAGGCAAGGTTGCTAGGGCAACAGTGGCTTGTGGCATGAGCAAAGCCCTGCAAGACAGGGTTTTGTGGACGCCATCTTGTAGGAGCTCGAGCCCCTCCCCGCCTCACATTCTGAGGAGGCGAGGAGAGCAGCAAGATGCATGAGACCACCAACCCACCTTTTTGGCAGTACTGAGAGTATAAACTGGAGTGGTCACCATGTGAGGAATGAGAAGTAATTTTTTCCTAAATGCTCTCATTGGCTTTGAGTGATGGGGTTTTCGCCTTCTCCGCAGTGAAAGCTTTGATTGTCTATAAAGGTGAGGCATTTGGCCTGGTGGCTTTTCAATCTGTTGCATTCTAGACAGGGTTCAGGGGTAGTTTTGCTGATGGGATAGAAATATATACCTTCAGCAGAAACATCTCCTTAAGAGATAGGAATTTGGTGACACACATGGGCCCAGAGTGGCACAGTGCTTGGCCATCCCAGGAGGGATGAGACGAGCGGCCTAGTCTACTGTGGACAAACACAGCCACATGAAGGCAGAGGTGATCCTCCCCCTTGTTTTTGACCCTCACCAATGGAGGTCTAGGCCCAAGCGCCCCACTCAAGGTGAACCAGGGGTAGGGGGTAAGTTGGTAGAGCACTGGAAGGCAGGAGACAGTTACCCAAGCCCATCTCAGAAACCTACTGCCCAGTTGTCACAGATTGGTTAATTCAGTAATGTTGGGACCCCTGTTTCTTAGGGGAAGGTGGGTAGACAGCCCCCCCCCCCCTTATTGTTAAGAGTTAGTAATAAAGAGTATGGCCATTTAAACCCACAACTGTGTCCTTGTCTCCTTCCAGGGTGCGGCAACAAACTATCGGTAAATACCAATCTTTCAAGAACGTTGATGAACGTTCATCGGTATTTGTGCATTGCACATTGTTATCATGCTTTCACTGAAACTGGGAATGTCTGTAGCAACTTTTCATCACTTCCTGGCGTCTGTTTTGCCATTTATGCTCCACAGGGCTGTATGTATGGAACCACCCAAAGTACTGAGCAAAGTGTCAGACAAAGGTATTCCTGAATGGGAACTCATGAAAGCATCGAGAAAGCTGTACGTTCTCACATCACGCAGAAGGCAGTGAATGTTCTTTTTCCAGTGGAGACAGCATTTGTAGCAAATCATCAATTCAGCTCTACTGGTCAGCACAGCCTCCATTAGTCTGGAGCCAGCCCTGGTGTCTCAGTGTTAATTTATAGCCAACTCATCCACCTTGTCTGTGGATTTGATCACATGAAGCCTCTCCTCTCCTTTCTCCATTGGCTCCCTCTACCTGAATGCATTCAGCACAGGCTTCTTGTCTATACATGCAAGGTTATTCATGGCCTTGCCCCCCTCCGTCTACACTCGTCTCCTGCTAGAATTCCATCCAAAAGCTCTGCCTCTCCTCTGCCCCCACCCTCGCTTGTTCATGGCTCTGTTGCTCCTCAAAGAGTGTTCTCCCTGGCTGCCCCCCAATGCCTGGAACTCCCTCCCCTGAATACATTCACTCCTCTTACTCCAAACCTTCAAATCCCTCCTGAAAACCTACCTCTTCCATCAGGCCTTTCCTAGCTCCTCACCCACCCTTAGTTTCCTTCCTGCTTTTCCCCACATCACCTCCCCTTATGTAACAGCTATGTAACTATGTAACATCAAGCTTTCCCAATGTAACTAAGCTAAACTTCTGTACATGCAACCTCACACCATCATGAATGTATCCTTGTCTCACTTTCTGTTGCCCTCATCCCTTGTCTGTCTTAGATTGTAAGCCCCTTGGGGCAGGTACCCTGTCTATTTTCAACAGTTGTAAACCACCAGGTACATTGCTAGCATAATACTAATACTACTAATACTAAACAATAAATAATATATCCTTCCCAGTCTTCTGCCCTGGCCTGGATATGGTTCCTTGCAATTCCCCTTCTCCAGGCTTCCCTGGGTGTCTCCTCTGCTAGACTCATGGCCCATCTTCATACATGCAGAGCTCCCAGGTCACCTGCTCCTATCTTAATTCCTCCTCCCACCTGAGACTCCAGATAACTACGCCCACTAAGGCAGGCAGGGCTCCACAGCGCTACAGCCTACACTGCTAAACAGAGTTATTAATCACTAGTCAAAGTAATGGACAGTTCAAGGGGGTACACATAAATCCAATCCCCATGCACCTGGGTTGCAGCCCAACATCCTCCTGCCCCCTCCTGGGGTCTTCTCCACAAGTTGACGGACACCCCACACACACCTGGGGTGCCGACCCAGACTGAAGCCAGTCCCAAACAGCAGAGATGACATATCTCCTCTGGCCAATTGGCTTGACATTTCAGACACCCTGGCTGGGACAGAGATGTGGTTCCATGCTTCCAACTTTCCGGGACCAATCCTGAGCAGCTCTGAGGTGGGTTTAGAAGGGACAGAACTGGGATTTCAGGTAGCAAGGCACAGGGCAGGGGGAAGCATCCCAGAAACCAGGAGACATGGTTCACACATCCAGGCTGACCAGTTGTCATCACAATCACATCCTGCAGCACTGCGACAAAGGACATAAGAGAATCCCTTATTGGCTCTTTCCTAAGCAGATGCTTTCAACTCCCCAGTAACAAGTGAGGGAGAGGGATTGGGGTGGTCACAGCACAGAATGCTATATGGGTGACATTTCTGCTGGCCAACTGGTATCACAAGCACATCTTCTACCACAGTGACAAATGTAAGAGAATCCCTGTCATAGGCTCATTCTCTGCAGATGCTGTGTAGGCTTATAACATTGGGAACCTTTTCCCAAATCTTTATAACATTTGGCAGAGATGAACCTGAAGGTCTGAGATACATTCCTGCCACATTTCATGTAAACTGGCTGGAACACAAACATTTATAAGTAAATTTCTTATAATAGCAGGACCCTTTATCCAATTCTTCTGAAATTTGGCAGATAGTAACCTTGGGGAGGAGTATAATCTTGTCATGTTTCATCCAGATCGGATGGGAGACAAAGACATGACAGCCAGTAATGTGTATGCTAATTTTTTTTAAAACCACACATTTCAACTGCATTAAAAAATGGATCCCTTTATTCTCTCATTCCACCATTTGGCACATGTACTGCCTTATGTTGGGGGTACAATCCTGTCAGGTTTCATCCAAATCAGATGGAAAACTAAAAAGCTACAGCTGAAAATGTGTTTTCCATTGAAACCAGTGGCAATCAAAAACAAAAGTAAAAACGAAAAGGATAGTCTAACAAAATATAACGAAAACAAATGACATTTTAATAATGAAAATGAAAGTAATAAAAACAAAACAGAGTTACTGTGCACATCCCTAATGGTTTCAATGTCCATTTGGGGGGGGGGCGGGTAGTGGACTGTGTTGTGTCTCAGAATTTTTGGACCTTTTTAAAGGGAAAATTCTGGTAGGTGCTACGATTGGTTAATCAATTAATTAATTGGAGCCTCTCTTACCCCTGCATCGGACTTTGGGCGCCTGTGGGCTTGTGACTGGGTGGAGAGGGGTGTGGGTTCATGGAGCCCCATTCCCAGGAGGACCCCCGACGCTGATTGTTTAACCTGTTGCACCCAGACCAGCTGGGAGCTGGGCGGAGCTTCCTGGCAGGACTTCAAAAGATCTTTTCGCCGCTCGGCGGCTCTGAGCCTCCCCTACCCCTGCATCGGACTTTGGGCGCCTGTGGGCTTGTGACTGGGTTGAGAGGGGTGTGGGTTCACGGAGCCCCGTTCCCAGGAGGACCCCCGACGCTGATTGCCTAACCCGTCGCATCCCAGACCAGCTGGGAGCTGGGCGGAGCTTCCTGGCAGGACTCTATAAGATCTTTGTGCTGCTTGGTGGCACCGGAGGCGCGCGTCGGGGCAGTGCGCCTAAGGGCTGCGCGCGCAAGGGCGCGCCCTTGTGCACGCGGCCTTAGGCGTAGGGCTTGGGTGGGGCTGTATTTTTGTGTATTTTGGGGTTTCCCTGTGGGCAGTTGAGTTCCTGCCTGTTTGGGATTTTTTTGGGGGTTTGTTGGTACCATGCCAAAAAAGGGTAAGACCAAGAGGAGGACTGGGGCTATTACAAGGGCGCGAACTGGGCAGTTGTTATTGGAGGATTGTTTTAATACTGCTCTGACACTGGCCAAGTCCAAGCGAGAGAGCCCTTTACATTCTTCTATTCCCTGTCAGACTGGGATGGAGCGGGATTTGTCATCTGTATCCGTGGTATCCATGCCCCTTGTTCCACATGTGCACAAAGCAGCAGAGTTGGAGGATGGCCTTGAATTTATGGGAGCCGAGCCCTTTGAACAACTCCCTCAGGTCCCGGTGAATTCTTTGCTGTCCTGTGCCAGGGCCTTTAGGGAACAAGGGGAAAGGTGGAAGGCCCTGGCTGCCAAATCTCGGATATTTCCCCAGCCCCTTCTAGGTTCCCAACAAGTTGGTTCTGGTGGAAGTAGTTGCCCAGCGCAGATTTGCATAGAACATTCTGACCCTCAATCAATACCCACCAGTCATTTGGAGGGGAAATCCCTTTCACCAAATTTATTAAATACTGGCCGGAGGGATTTGGAGTCCTTACCCACTGACAACGGGTTGCAGTCCCTCTCCCCCCAGGGCCAAGATAGTGTGCCACAGGGAATGATAGGGATGCTTGATAATAACATCGTAAATAAGGGTGACTCTTCTATAGAACATTTGGGCTCCCTTATTAAATTGAACCTCTCTTCTCTTAAAAAGCAAGAGGCCCAGGTCTTTTCCTTATTGCAACAGCTGGAAGAACTTGTACTAAAGTTTACGTCTCAAATTGTGGGTTTAGAGGGCAAATTTCAGGCCATCCAGTGGCAATTAGTTCAGCTCGAGGGACGTATTAATGATTTTGGCGGGTCAGGGTTTGAGATGGGTCTCCAAACTAAGGATCAAGCTTCCCAAACTACTCCATCGTATGGTTGACGACATTTTTGCCCTGTCGAGTCTAAGATCTACACCGATTGGAAGCTTAGCCCTATACCAGAGACTTTGGTTTTTACAATCCATCCCTTGCGATGTGGTATACTTCCTCCCTGGGATTCTAAGTTTCAGATTGCCCAGCACATTGCAGAGATTCTGGGCTCTGCCTTTTTGCCCTCTCACATAGCCCGTTTCTTTCACCTCCCCACGAGGGGTTATACAAGGCAGGTTGTTATATATTTCCGTGCTCTGGCTATAGCCGAAAGACTTTTGTCTTATTTTAGGCTTTTTTCTTTTTGGGGAGTACATATGACTGTTTTGTATGCTAAATTTGGGATTTCTCCATTGCTTCAGCAAGTCCATTTAGCCAGTTGCCCCCCTATTGTTGGGAATCCTGATTTATTGCAGGTGCCAGGGATGAGGGTATCCAACTTGTTAACTCCTTCGATTAGTTCTAGGCCCAAGGGGTTGGCTCGGGTGGAAGCTCTTTGCATTCCGCCCGATGCCGCCTCGCCATGTGGGTTCTCCCCCACTTCTGTACCCTGTTTGCAAACCAAAATTCTTCCCTCTTCTCCCCCTAGGGCCTCCTTTTAGGCGGGTATAGGTCTGCCGGTGGTGGAGCCAGCCCCCCAGAGCTTAGAGGAGGTACAACCCTTTAGTCCTTTGAAGAATTTGGCTGTTGATGGTTGCTTTCCAGGTCCTGGGCTTGGGCCAGCACTCTATTTGCATTGCCCCATCGTTTCTAGCCCGCGGCTGGCTACGCAAGCAGCCCTAAATAAATGGGAATTTCCTCCCAGAGGGGCCTCTATTTTTGAAGAGCTAATCGCTGTAGATTCCGTTTGTAGGACCGCTCTGTTGGGACCCGTGGGTTGATTGAGAAGTATATGGGGTCTTTTTTAATTGATTATAGTTATGGTTAATTGGTAACTAACCAGTACTAATTTTCCTTTTGGAGTATTGATTAATGGGTTGGATTAAGAGAATTTATTTTATTTTTTCTTTTCTTATCACAAAACATTTTAGAGGAACTGTAATTATGTAGATACTAGTTTTGGGAGTTTATTATTATATTTAGTTATGATTTTATTTTATTTTATTTTATTTTGTTTTGGCCAATATGACCATTGGCTGATTTTCCTTGCTGTGGGTCCATGGTTGTTTTGTGTATGTTTGTCTTAAGCAATGACCTTTGGTTACACTTTAATAATAAATAAATTCAATTCAATTAATTAATTAATTAATTGATTAAATAAAATTTAATATCCCACCCCCTTTGTGCCTCAGGCACCTCAGGGCAGCCAACAACAATCATATGAAACAACAATATAAGTCAACAATATAAAAACATATAAATACATAATAAAACAACTGAATTGGAAGCTAAGTTAAGCTAAGAAACAAAACCGTAGCCGACCCCCCTCTCACTACCCTTCTCCCAACCCAAACATCTGGCAGAACAGCCAGGTTTTACAGCAGCTACAGAAGGAGAGGCGATCTGGGGACAAATGGGCCTCCACCGGGAAGGAGTTCCACAGTCTTGGGGTGGCCACCGTGAACACCCTTTCGATGGTCCCGTAAGAGAAACCCATGGGACCTCAAGGAGGGCACCCACAGCAGACCGCAGGGGCCGATCCAGAAAATGGGGCGGTGAGGCAGTCTTGCAGGTAAGTGGGGCCTAGACTGTATAGGGCTTTATAGGTTAGAACTAACACCTTGAATTGGGCCCAGAAGACAATAGGCAGCCAGTACAGAATACAGAGCACAGGTGTAATATGCTCTCGGCTCCCCATTCCCGTGAGGAGATGGGCCGCTGCATTCTGCACCAGCTGCAATCTCCAAACCGTCACCAAGGGTAGCCCCACGTAGAGTGCGTTGCAGTAATCTAGTCTCGCGGTAACAAAGACATGGATGATGGTGGCCAGGTCCGAGTCTGAGATATACAGCCAAAGCCACCGTATCAGATGTAACGGACAAAAAATGTTCCTTGCCACAGCCACCACCTGGGCCTCCAGGCAGAGCCAGGAATCAAGGAGCACTCCCAGACTTAGAACTTGCAGAAACAGGAAGGGATGGTCTCCTACCACTTTACCCACCAGCATCACCTCCGTCCACTCCTGTCAGGATTCAGCTTCAGATGGTTTGCCCTCATTTATTTATTTAAATTGCTACCCCACCCCTCCTGCCACAGGCAGCTCAGAGCTGCTTTGAATCACAACAAAAATAAAACAATAAAGCTAAAAACAACTCATACAAGGAGGATAAAAATATCCCGCCTAACCCGCTCCCCCCACCCAATCACTCATCTCCCCCACCAAATGCCTGGCGGAACAGCCAGGTCTTACATCTTCTTCGAAAGGAGGGGAGATCCAGGGCCAACCAGACCTCCATCAGAAGGGAGTTCCACAGTCGCGGTGCGGTCACCAAGAATGCCCTCGCCAGTGTGCCCCCCAGGAAGTCTCGGGGGACCTCAAGCAGGGCAGCCCCAGATGACCACAGGGGCCAATCCAGAATCTGGGGGTGAGGTGGTCCAGCAGATAGGTAGGGCCTAGGTCGTTTAGGGTTTTATAGGCCAAGACCAACACCTTGAATCGGACCTGGAAAATTACCGGCAGCCAGTGCAGAGAACGGAGAACCAGCGTAATATGCTCCCGGCAGCCCAGCCCCACCAGAAGACAGGCTGCCACATTCTGCATCAGCTGCAATTTCCGAACTGTCACCATGGGTAGCCCCACGTAGAGCACGTTACAGTTATTCAATCTAGATGTGATGAAAGCATGAATGATAGCAGCCAGGTCAGAGTCTGAAACATGCGGCCGAAGCACCAGATGTAATTGGCGGAGGGCACTCCTCACCACAGCCTCCACCTGAGCATCCAGGCAGAGTTGCAAGTCAAGGAGCACCCCCAGACTCCATACCTGGGAGACTAGTGGAGGGCAGACCCCATCAATAATGGGGCCCACCATCTCCACCGGCTTACCCACCAACATCACCTCTGTCTTGTCAGGATTCAACTTCAGTCGATTAGCCCTCATCCAGCCCCCCACAGCCGCCAAACATCGAGTAAGCACCGAGACTGCTGGGCCTGGGTCTGCTGAAAAAGAGAGGTAAACTGGGTGTCATCAGCATATTGATGACACCACACGCCAAACCCCCTAATCACATCGCCGAGTGGCTGCATATAGACAGTGAACAAGAGAGGGGACAAGACAGAACCCTGTGGGACTCCACACGAGAGGTCTCAGTATGATGAAAAATAATCCCCAAGCACCACTCGCTGAGTTCTTCTAGTCAGAAAGGAGTGGACCCATTCAAGAACAGTCCTGCCCACCCCTGCATAATCCCACAGGTGTATCACCAACATCTCATGATCAACGGTATCCAATGCAGCTGACAGATCTAATAAAACCAGCAGGGTAGAACGACCTCGATCCAATTCCTGGCATAGATCATCAACCAATGCCACAAGTGCAGTCTCAGTGCCATACCCCGAATGAAATCCCGACTGAGAGGGATCAAGAAAACTGATATGATCAAGATGTCCCTGGAGCTGTCGAGCCACTACCCGTTCAATAACCTTCTCTAAAAAGGGAAGGTTAGAGACAGGCCGATAGCTGGCGAGGGAGTCAACGTCCAGCCCCCCACATCCAGTCCCCCACAGCTGCCAAGCACAGAGTAAGCACTGAGACTGCCGGGTCCAGGTCGGATGAAAAAGAGAGGTATAATTGAATGTCCTTGACGTACAAACCCTCTCACGACCTCGCCTGGCAGCTGCATATACAGGTTGAACAGGAGAGGGGACAGAATGGAACCTTGCGGGACCCCACATGTGAGGCCCTGTGGGGACGATGAATGCTCCCCCAGCACCACACGCTGGGTCCTTCCAGACAGGAAAGAACGGAACCATTCAAGAATGGTGCTGCCCACCCCTGCTTGGTCCTGCAAGTGAGTCACCAACATCTCATGGTCAACGGTGTCAAAGCCCACTGACAGATCTAACAGAATCAATAAAGTGGATCGACCCTGATCCAACTCCCAGAGAACTCGTCAACCAGTGCAGTCTCAGTGCCATAACCCAGGTGAAAGCCAGACTGTGAAGGATAAAAAAAAACTGATGCGGCCCAGGTACCTCTGGAGTTGTTGGGCCACCACCCACTTAACAACTTTCCCGCAAAAGGAAAAGTAGCTAGCAAGGAAGTCAATGTCAACAGATAGCTTCTTGAGCAGAGGGCATACCACAGTCTCCTTCAACCCCCCTGACATTCTGTCCTCCTTAAGGGAGGCATTGACCACTCCCACCAGCAATGGCCCTAGCATCTCCCAGATGGCCTTAACCAGACAGGAAGGGCAGGGATCCAGTTCACAAGATGTGGCTCTCATAGCCCCCAGGACTCCCTCTGCATCAGCAGGAGACAATGTCTGGAACTGATCCCACAAAACTGGACACGACGAGGTCTCTGGAGCCTGTGGTTCTCCAACTGCAGTAAACAGGGATGGGCAGCAGCTGGTGTGAGGCAGCAGTAGTGGTGGCTGTGGTGTCCTGAGGTGGCACTGGGCCATACATTGACTTTAGACACACACACACACCCTGGAAAGTTCTTCCTGGGGGAAAGACGCAAGCAGGGGGATGCCTTTATGTGTAACCTCTATGTTGTATCCAAACCCAAATACACAGCCGTAGTTAAAAGGAGGAGTCACAGAATTATGGTTAAGTCTCAAAACAGCATCCTACAGGACAAAGGTTGGGAACCACTGACTTACAGGATCTGAGAAACTTGGCAGAAATCATGATGGATTAGTGATTATGAAAAAATATGTAGAAGAAAAATATCTCCACAATTTTGAACATGCCGCACTCCCTGCTGCCTGATGCAGTTAATTTGTACTGCAGCTTGACTCCACTGATGGAGTCTTCACACTTCCTGAGAGGTAGGAGGTTGACTGCAAAAACATATTTGGCAATCATCTAGCTGCTAGTCGCACTGCAGTCAAGCATATGCTGCCCTGTTAGTTAGGATAACAAATTGCTGCCCTTCTTCTGCTCAACTGTTCGGCATCACTAACACCACATTTGTTCTCCAAAGGATTTTGAAAATAAATGCGGCCTCTACAAATCAATAGTAGCTGCAACATATTAATCTTAAACCAGCTGGAATGGTGTGAGTAGATCATCACCCTCAAGAGGCACGACATGAGGTTTCCAGTTTTGTGATGGCACATTAGTTAGCTAGTCATGCCACCTGATTCCTATGAGAAAAAAAAATGGTAATGGCTGTTGCCTATACGATCTAACCAGTACATTCCCCACTACAGGAATATTCCCATTTTGAGAGGACACATAGACTGCCTTCAGACATTACAATTTGCAAGAAGTAATGACATCAAGTAGCAAGCAATTATGTAGCTGGGGTTTCACACTGAAACAGTTCTTCGGGACAGATTCTGTATCCAACAAATCCACCTGTTCTTTTCCACATCCAACGAAATGGAGACTGTCCACAATCCAGTCCCTCTTTCTCTGACGATCTGGATTGGCTTTTCTGGCCATTGAACAGTAGTGCATCACCATTCTGCTGTACATGCAAAAACCAGTGATTTGAGCAATGGCACCATATTGCACATGCTCAACATGGTGCTGTCTTGCGGTCCAGGCTCCCAAACAGCAGTCAGAATGGTACATGGAGATCCACCACTGTTAAACATCCACGTCCAATCTGGTGCACTACTCCAAACCCAGAAAATCTCTGAAGCTGAAAAAGGGCTGCACATCATTTTTACACATGCATTTCACCAGCATTAAATGGATGGTGAGCAGCTACGTTTGTAACCCTGCCCATATCTGCATCCCCAGAGGATATTCCAAAATCTATTGTTCCTGTCTAGCACTGAAACGACATTTCGCCCTATTGAGTAAGCTCAATGAAATCCCAGTTCTTGGTTCATCTAGGGATGAACCAAGAACCTTGGCATATCTGCAATTTCTTGCTGAATCCTCAGTGAGAATTTTTAAAATAAAATAAAATAAATAAATAAACAAATAAATAAATAAATCACTGTGCATCTGCAAAATGGCCACCATCCTTAACCAAAATGGCAGTGACACTATTGCTGCCATTTTGGTTACGGGTGGTGGCCTTTTTGCACATACACATAACGGCCTGGCAGCCATTTGCACATGCAGAGTGATTTGTTTTAAATTATGTTTTTTAAATTTGTCTCTGAGAATTCATCCCAGGGTCAGGAAATTCCAGGAAATTCTTGGTGCATGAACTCATGAGAATTATTGTGAGAGGGGGAAAACGGCTGCTTGTTCAACCCTATTCCAATCCTGTCCAGAAGATGGTGTAAAAGACCCATGTTGTGTCCATCCTACACTTTCACCATGTCTCTGTGGTCTTTGGAGGACAATAAGTTGGGCACAGGATACTGATTGTTTTTACATGTTAAACTGGGAAGTCATCCTGGGTGCATGAATAGCTGCAAAATCATAATTTGCAGCTACCCAATAACTATGAGGAGGAGAATGTTTCCTGAATGATATTCCTTGATGAAACACTCCTGGTTGTGGAAGAGAGAAACTGACAATGGGCTGGCAGCCCCTGAGTAGAACGTCTGGGATTGTGCAGTCCAAAGAGAATACAACTGGACAAGTGTGTGTCCACATGCACACACACACTCCATTCCCTGTGAAAGTCCCCCTTCGTACTCTCTCCCACATTTCCTTCCCCCAATCCTCTCCCCTTGTTTTTTGTTATTTCTTCCACCCTGTAACCTGCCCCACGTCCCTGCCCACCAGAAACAAAACGGAGACACACAGGAAATAGGCTGGCCCTTCACAAAAATCCACATTATAGTTCCTGGATGATGAAAAAACAGTAGCAGGGTAGCGTGTATCTCTAGACATAATAGTATCTATATGGTAGCTGCACGTGCATGTTGTCGACACCTATGATTTTTCAGATCCCAAGCGTGTTAAGTATGTGCACTTGCACAAAAGAGATGTAACAACTAAATGTCTGTTTACAGCTGAAAAGTTTAGCATCTGGTAAAACCCCACTGGCTCTGTGTTAGCAAATCAAGTAGCCTATCCAGGTTCCACAGTTTAAACTGGAGTTGATAACGTATTGAGTGCCTGTTCAACCAGTGCTAGTGAAAACTTGGGGAAAAGTATATTTGGGATGACGCCTTCTTGGAAAAGTAACATACAAAATGGGCCTCCCAGGGAGGACAAATGATAAGTCAAGGACATCATCATCTTTTTAACCCTCCTGTGCCTGAGAAACTGATTGACTAATAACTGTATCGGGGTCAAAATGACCCCCATTAATACATAGCTGAACAATAATGAATGTAATTGATTTGAAATGGACACCAGATTAAGGGGGGGGGAGGAAACACAGTTTATTAGTATAACAACTGAAAAACAGCAATTCCAAACAACCCCCCATGGTATTGGGGGTCACCATGACCCCTCATGTAAAGCAGCACAACAAAAACGGTACAGGGGTTAATGTTGACCCCCCCCCCTCCAATCCAGAAAAGGAGCGGAGCCAGCTCAAAAGTCTTGAGTCCACAGTAGGATGGCTAGATATGCCAATTTTAGAGGACATTTATGAAAAACCCAGGGCTTCATTGTTTTCATGTGAGCTCCAAACCTCACAGTAAATGCAGAGGTCATAACAACCCCCTCCCGCCCCCGATGCAGAATGAACAGGTATTTTTCCAACACAAAGCTGCTAATGGCTGTGATTAAAAAAAAACAGTGTCAAGAGTTCACTCTAAATAGGTCTTAACTGCTGTGTAAAGATAAGGAACAATAGAAGTTGGCAAGTTGACTTTTCACCGGGGGTCAATGTAATCTCCCAAAGCAGTTTATGGTGATTTTTTCCTAAACACACCACCTTTGTGAACTCAAACTAAGTGCTATATTTTTTCCTTCACCCTCACTGAGGGTTTTAATTTAGGAGAGCAGGTGCTGGGTTAAGTTTCATTTCTTTAAAAGACACATGTATTTTAAGAATATATGTGCAAGGGGTCAAAATGCCCCCGAGTGCAAAGGGCATATACTGCTTTCATTTTCCCATTGACTTACATTGGGGGTAGAAAGTACCCCTGATGATGAAACTATAAAAACCTCAATTTTAAAACAATGGGGAGGGGGGAGGAACATGAAACAACACAGGACAGTTGACCTCACACTTCTTGAGGAATACTGGGGGGGGGGGGGAGAGAGGAGTGGTTCGGGCTTGCCAAAACAGCTTTATGATTTTTTTAGCAGCCCTGAGGGTCATAGAGATCCACGAAAGTGCAGGAGGGGGCTTTCTGCCAGGAAAACACCATTTGTGATGGAAAATTCCTTACAGCGCAAGCCGTCAAAAATTCTAGAACGAGTGCAGCATTGGGGGAAATATGGTCATCCAGAGCAAATGGCAGAGAGGAGGATAGAACTGAAGGGCAGAGTCATGGTTGGGGTTAGCAGAATGAAAACCATCATTGAGTAGCGCGCACACACACACACACATACACACACACTAAGCCGCTACGCCTCACCAACCCAACACTGACATATGCCTGGCCAAACAAAAAGGTTTTACGTCTTGCTTCTGGAAGATAGACAATGAGGATTATAGTTCTCCAGGAAGACAGGTTTTTCACCCGCAGAGGACTTATTTCCCACAATGCTAGATGCTTCAATTCAGACTCAGCTCAGAAAATTCCATTAGAATGGCAGGGTAAGAAGATACCACAAAGCAGGGGCGGTGCGCATTGCAGGGCACATGGGGCATTGCCCCTCCTGGCATGATCCCCCTCCACACCCTCTTCATGATTTTAAAAAGAAAGAAAAAAAACCCTCATCTGAGTCCCAAAGGCATGGGGGGGGAGGGGGGGGAGAAGGAGGGGGAGTCAGCAATCCGCTCCAGACTTGGTCCGAGTCCCCAGTTCAGCAATCAGCTGAGTGCTCAGTGTTGTTGTTGTACCTCACTGGACACATGTGTAGGCAGGAGTTGAGGGGGTGGGGGCCAGTGCCTCCTGCTGAGCCTGCTCTAATTTTACAAAAGCGATTTGGGCTTAGAGCCCATGCTGCCTGAATGGGGAAAAGCAGTTTGCTTTTCCCACCAGTGGGGGCAGTGTTCCACAGAGCCCTATGGGCTGGAGACTCAAACGCCCAGGCAGTGTGTGCGTGTGCACAGCTGCTGCTGTTGAGGGCTCAGGCTGCCTGCCTGTACCCCAAGGTGTGGGGTTAAAAGAGAGCTCTCCTCGTTTGGCATGCTGGTGATCTGCACCATTTTGGTGGAGAGAGTGTGCTGGCTGGCCTGGCTTGTTTGTGGCTTTGTTACCCCACATTGCTGCTGGACCTGCATCAGACACATCCCCATTGGTGAGTTAGTGTCAGGAGTGCACGTGACACGCGGGGTGATCGAGGATTGGGGTCCCCGAGACAGCCCCCGCACCCCCCGGCCCAACTTAGTGGCCCGCAGGGACAACGAAGCCCCTTGGGTTCCCCTCCGGTCGTGGTACGTGAGCCTTACCCGGACACTGCCGCGCCAGAGGGAAACCAGCAAGCAGGGGATTCCCCGGTGCCGCCGGAGGTCGCCTCACGCTCCCCGCGTCGGGTGCAGGCGGGGCCGGGAGTTGTAGCCACGCCCCCAGGAACAAGGGATCAGGAGGGGCGGGTCCCGGCCCTGCAAGGAACGCCACAACCACCATTAGGGATAGCGAGGGAACACCAGGTAGAGGCCACGCCCCCGCCAGGGAAGCAACGTGCAGCACTTCCCCCGCCCCCGCAGTGCCGCTCAGAGCGGCTGCGGGCGCGTACAAGGGCGGGGCTTGGGCTATAAGAACCAGCGCCGCCTGGGGAACGGCGCTGGTGATTGACTGAAACCGGCCCTTTGTGTGGAGTACGAGTGAAATTGACTGCGTGCCTGACTTGCCCGTGTGTGTGGACCTTCGT
>QEPC01008520.1:1732629-1747000 GCA_003113815.1 Sphenodon punctatus | reverse complement strand
CCCCCCTGCTCTAACCCACTAGGCTAGTGTGTTAGAGCAGGGGTGGGGCTGGGAGCCAGGACTTCTGGGTTCTTCTCTGGGAAGGGAGGGGGGCTAGTGGGTTAGAGCAGGGGGGGGCTGGAAGCCAGGGCTCCTGGGTTCCCTGGGAGGGGAGTGGGGGGCTACTGGGTTAGAGCAGGGGGATGGGTGGGTGGGAGACAGGACTCCTGGTTTCCCTGGGAGAGGAGTGGGGGGCTAGTGGGTTAGAGTAGGGGGTGCTGGGAGCCAGGACTCCTGGGTTCACTGGGAGGGGAGTGGAGGCTAGTGGGTTAGAGCTGGTGGGGCTGGAAGCCAGGACTCCTGGGTTCACTCTGCCAGTTCTCCAGGCTGAAGCCTTGGACATACTACCACAAAGCAGCTGTGATGGAACAGGAAAATTGCAACAGAGTTGCATCGTCTCCAGCAGCCTCACCCACAGTCTCCTGACTGGATAGGCCAGATAAGTTCCCGGACTGTCGGAAGCTCCTATCTAACTCCCAGCACTTCCCCAGAAGCCCTGTCTCAGCAACCAGAAGGTTCACAAAACAAAAGCTTCTGCCTCAGCGTGGATTACCTTGCTTGGTAGCTTGTCCTACCTCTTTACTAGGAGTGCTTCTCTGGCGGAAATTACAGATACAGTTCCACTGCAGTTTGTATCTGTAAATTTACGTATTTAGATAGAGAGTCGTATTACAGATTCGTATTTAAATCCATTACAAAATTTAAAAAACTAATTCAAAAAATAAAAATAACTGTGCATGTGCAAAATGGCCATCGTACCATTCTGAGCATGTGCGCCCTTTTCCAAAATGCTGGTGGCAGTGTTGTTGCCATTTTTGAAAAGGGCAGCAGTTTTCACATGTTCAGCAGACATTTTGCGCATGCAGTTACTTTTTTAAAATTATTTATAGATTTTAAACTGAACCACAATGGGCGTGTTTGCCGCAATTGTGAATTGGTATGGATTAATCTGTAAGTGCCAATTATGGGCAGATCTAGGATTCTGGGGCAATTCAAATTGATTCTGACACAACTTACCTCCCGACACAACGTTTTAGCACTTTGCATTACCGTCTCTCATTGCAAGAGTGTGGCTAGGAGACATACAACAAAAATCCTTGCCTCCTCAACATTCGAAGCTTCCAATACACCTGCAGCTCAGATGGTGACGTACAAAAGCCACAGAGCGTGAAACATTTGTGCTCCTTCCAGAATGAGAGCCTTGACAGAACGAGTACACTTCTCAGCACTAACCATTGCTTTGGGCAGGACCTTGGGTAAATGCTTTAGTATCTCCTGATGCCCACACAATGAGTATTAAAACAACAGGCCTCACGATCATATGTTGCCCAGGATTTGTATGGCTCTCTGAAGTTTCCAGATGATAGAAGTTCCATAAATGCAAAGAGCTACCATTAAAAATCCCCTTCTATCTATATTCTCCTCAGCATGGCTGCTCAGGCATCTAGTTACATATACAGTAGTTTCAGTCCTTCAGTCTCTTGGCTTTAGAGTTAAAACAAGTAGCTGCAAAAACCAGGTATACCCAAACGTGACAGGGAGGGGTAGTCAGCTGAGGAGCAGACTTCCAGGCACCAGGGGTGGAGAGGCTTGCAAGAAACAAAACTATCTGCCTCTCCCCTTCCCAACACCTTCTGAGCTAGTCAGTTCCTGAACAGCAGGTGTTTCAGAAGGCTCCCTCTCCCAGCATTTCCCAGCTCCACAATCCATTGCAATCCTCCTCCCATTTCACCCATCCAACCCATCTACCTCCATATTCTCATTCATTTATTTAGCTTAGCTTGGATAGATTTAGTGGTTATTTTTTGTTTTTACTCCTCCCTGTGTTCCCTGTGTTCAATCTTCCTTCCTCCCTCCCCCTTCCATTGAATCCTTTCCCTCTCCCATATATTCCATCCCAGATTCCCTTCCCTTCCCCTGTTTTTTCATTTAGAGTAGATTAGATTGCTTTAAGTTTCATTTCAGTTTTGTACTGAAATTAAACTGAAACCTTAAACTGAAACCTTGTGTTGTTTGTGATTCCCCCCCCATCCCAGATAGACAGATAGATAGATAGAAGACAGTTGTAGGAGTTAGCTTAGTGATAGAGATAGCGTTTAGTGATTTAGTTTTAGTGTTTGTAGGAGTAGGTCTGTGTACTTATTACATAATCCATTTAGTTCATAGCATTTAGAATCGTTAATAGAAGTTAGATTTTGTGTGTGTGTGTGTGTGTATAAATTATATATATATATATATATATATTATATATATATAAAAATATTAGATAAAAAAATTAAATTAAAAAACCCCATATAAAAACCAAAAAACCAAATAAAAAACCAAAAAAACATATAAAAAACAAAAAAACCACCCCATAACAAAACATTTCCTGAACAGCTGAACCTGAACTGAACGCAGCCGAACCCGAACCCAGCGAACTATCCGAAAGGACAAACCGAACGGCCAAACCCGAACCGTGATCTGTTCGCCCATCCCTATGATTCACTGGCTTTCGTCCCAAGTTTCCAACTTCAGGTACCGATTTTCCAATTCCTTTACTTATTTGCCAATTTAACCATCGGTAAAACAGTAAATTGGTAACTCGGCAACTGTGATCGCTGGACTTTTGGAGTAATCAGGTACTTGATTCAGTACTTGGGTACTAATTGGGCACCCAACAGACTATTTGAAAATGCAGATATTATCCACAAGTAGCAAATGTGCTCACTACCCATTTCAGTTCTACTCTGCTGAACTCAGTTCCCCTCTGTCCTTTACACAAGATCAGATTTATTGACTCTGCGGCCTCTTCTCTGCCACCCCCGCAGCCCCTAGACCAACTTTCCTGAACAAACAACTCTCAAATTAATTTCAGATTTTATGGGAAACCACTGTGTCCTTTACCCTTGTCTCTCCTACATACATTGTGTTGTGAACCAGCATGGTGTAGTGGACAAGGTGCTGGGTGTTGGTGGACCTGGGAAACCAGTGTTTGAATCCTGCCCTAGCCATGAATTCTCTGGGTGGCCTTGGGTAAGTCATAACCTCTCCACTTCAGTTCCCCATCTGTAAAATGGGAATGTGTGTGTCTTTCCCAGTGTTCCACTTGCCCTTATCCATCTTAGATGGTACGCCCAGTGGGCAGGGACCTGTCTTCAGCACCAGGTGCACTGCTGGTGCTATATAAATGCTTAATAATAACCCTAATGAGATTTTCAGTCTCCATATAGTATGAGAAAGGATACCATCATTGTAAATGCTAGCAATGAGTCCACCACCTGGCAAACGATTTGCATCAGACTCTTAACTTTGACTCTTTGGCCAGCTACCAGGCTGTCTCTAAAGGTTATTGAATGGGTGGTGGCTCAGCAGCTTCAGGGGCATCTGGACTGTGTCAGCTTTCCCTCGCAGACTGGCCTTCATCTTGGTTTTGGCAAAGAGACTGTGCTTGTGGCCTTGGTCGATGACCTTCACAGTCAACTGGACCAGGATGAATCAATCCTGTTGCTCCTGTTAAGATCTTTTGGCTGCATTTGATACCGCTGACCACAAGATGTTGGTGACCCGCTTGCAGGACCGAACTGGAGTGGGCAAGCCTGTTCTTGAATGGTTCTGTTCCTTCCTGACCAGGAGAACTCAACGTGTGGGGCTGGGTGATTGTTCATCTTCTTCCCGGAACCTCACGTGTGGAGTCCCGCAAGGTTCTATTTTGTCCCCTCTCCTGTTCAATGTGTAAATGCAGCCGTTGAGTGAGGTCATTAGAGGGCTTGGTGTGTGATGACACCCAACTTTACTTGTCTTTTTCAACTGACCCAGACCTGGCAGTCTCAGTGCATACATGGTGTTTGGCAGCTGTGGGGTACTGGATGAGGGCAAACTGTCTGAAGCTGGATCCCGACAAGATAGAGGTGATGCTGGTGGGAAGGGCTGAGGGAGTGGTGGCACCCGTCATTGACGGGGTCTGCCCTCCATTGGTTCCTCAGGTTTATAGTCTTAGGTTGCTCCTTGATTCATATCTCTGCCTGGATGCCCAGGTGGCCACTGTGGCATTTCCCCAATTACATTTGGTGTGTCAGCTTCGGCTGTATGTCTCCGATGCGGATCTAGCCATCATCATCCATGTTTTCATCACCTCAAGACTGGACTATTGCAATGCGCTCTACGTGGGGCTACCCTTGGTGATGACCCGAAGACTGCAGCTGGTGTAGAACATGGCGGCCTGTCGCATTACGGGGATGGGTCGCCGTAAGCTTCATTCTTTGCACTGGCTGACTATAGTCTTCTGGTCCCAATTCAAGGTGTTGGCTTTGACCTATAAAACCCTAAATGACATGGGCCCAGCTTACCTACAGGATCGCCTCACCCCCCACCCCCCTGGGTCCTAGATCGGCCCCTGTGGTAAGCCAAGGACGCCTCCCTCGGAGTCCCCTGGTATCTCGGGTGGAGACGATGTGGTGGTTGGGGGGGGAGGGCATTCTTGATGGTTGCACTGCGGCTGTGGAACTCCCTCCCGATGGAGGTCCGCCTGGCCCCAGAACGTCTCGCTTTCTGAAGACAGTGTAAGACCTGGCCATTCCACCAGGCTTTCAGCAAGGGAGGTGTCGATGGGGGGTTGTTGGTTTGTTTGTTTTTAGCTCCGCTAGGGGTTATTTATTACTGCTTTTATATTGCTTCATAATTTTTTATATTTATTGATGAATTTTATTAATTATTATTATTATTAGCAAGCATTTATATAGCACCAACAATGTACCTGGTGCTTTACAAAGTAATTGAATAGACATGGTCCCTGCCCTAGGGCTTACAATCTAAGAGACGGGGGGGAGGGAAGGGATGAAGGAAGGGGAACAGAAGGAGAGACAAGGGGTGTAACATTATGATGATCTGCGGTGTATTGCACATATCTTATAATATGAGATATTATATCTTTTACATGTTTTTAGTATATTGTGAGCTGCCCCAAGCTGCTGTAGCAGGAGGGGGCAGCCAAGAAATCAAAAGCCTAAATAAATAAATATTAACTGGTGCCAATTGTCAGAGCTTTACTCAGAGTCCAGGGAGAGTGCATTTGACAAGCTGGTCCCAAATATAAGCTATGAAGACAAAGTGGTTCAGGTGATGTCTTTTATTGGATCAGCTTCTGTTGGTGAGAGCATGCCCAAGGAAGGGCTTGGAGTAGCCCAAAAGCCTGCAATATCCTCACCAACTCAAATCACTCCAATAAAAAGACATCATCTGAACTGCCTTGTCTGCAGATCGTCACTGCAATCTGTTATGCCAAATCATTGCAGCCCCTGATCCCTTTAGCACTCTGGCCTGTATCACAGTGAAAACACTGAGGCTTCCCTTGGCTCTGCATCCTTGTGCAAGGAGCTCCAAGGCAGAACTCCTGGCAGGATCCTTTCATTTATTTTTTTACCATCAATAAACAAGTAATTAAGCAGCCTTAATTGCAGCAGGCCTCTTCAAGCCAAGAAGCCAACTGGCAGGTAGCAGATTCTGCAAGGTAAGCCAGAAGCCAGAGCCTCCCTCAGAGGGAACTAGCAATTGGAGTCCCTTCTGCGGTGTCGAGAATGCCCAATTCAGCCCCAAGATCACAGCATTTACAGTCTGATACGGATACGAGAAAAGTGCAAGATGACAACTCTAGTTTGGAAGTGAATGAGCGCCAATTTGCGGTAGACTGATTAGAGATTATTGGGAGACATGGATTTAAAGGCGGAATTGGCAAGAGGAGGGAAAGGGACACAATTAAGTTGCTCTGTACAGTAATGTGCGTACTTTAAAGGGGTAAATTAAATTAAATGCATTCCATTTGTTTAACATGTAAGAAAATATAGGATTGATGGATGATCTGTGCAATACACCACAGATCATAATAAAGAGTCTATGCATGGGACTAAAAAGATGTCTCCATGTCGTAAATCAGTTTACAGGCTCGCCTGTGAACACATTCTTTGAAAGGAACAAATTAATCCCAGGCCGTTTGTGCAGGTGGGCCATCCCTGTAGAGTGCCATCTGCCTCTCCTCATGGGAGAGCAGCAACCTTTCTGCTGTTGGCTGCTGCACTGGCAGGAAATTGCAGAGCTGAGAGTTTACTTTAATGGTTCCACAGGCAGCATTAACTCTTTTTCTCATTTTCAAGGGCCCTATGATTTCTGCACTGCTAAAATCATAGCCATTTTTGCAGAATTTGGCATTTGGCTAAATGATTGCAGAAAGTGGCTCTGGCAGCACAGAACCATGGCTCGGGTGGGAATCGCTAGCCAATGCAGTGCCAGTGCTGTGAGCTGCTGTCATGCATTCTGAAGCCATGGGACCCTGTGGTGAAGCACTAGGCTAAATCGTGTAGGGGTGTGCATGTCGTTTTTGTTATTACAATAACGATAATGAAAAATGTCATTTTCATTATTATTGCAACAAAAAAAATGACAAATAATAATGAAAACAGAAATGAAAACAACATTTTGTTTTTGAAATAAAGGAGGAATATTGAAAAATGTATTTCTGGCTATAACTTTTTTGTTTCTTATACAATTCTGGTGAAACCACATTTCAAAATGATTAGATAAAGGGAACCAATTCTAGAAGCAATTGAACGTTGTGAATTTAAGACAAGCTCGATACACATTCACAGCTACAACTTCTTGAAAGATTGGATAAAGGGTCCTGATGTTATAAGACATTAACTTGAAAACACATTTCCAGCTGTAACATTTGTATATTCCATCCTGTTTCAAGATATTTGGCGGGAATGTATCACATACCTTTCCTGTCATCTCTGCCAAACTACAGGACAATTTGATAAAGGGACGCAATTTTATAAGCAATTGATGTTGTCCCTGTGAAGACCATTATTCAGATAAATAGCAGCACATGCAGTGCCAGTCAGAGTCAGGCACCTGGCATGGTAGGGGGAGATATACTGTAGAAGGGAGGATGTGGAGCAACCCAAAAGACTGACAGACACATCAACTGCCCAATTATTGCATGCTTCCAGCTTTACAGAACCAACTGGTAGTGACTTCAAGGCGGGCGTAGGGGGTGGCCCTCCGGCAGGCATAAGGGACATAACTGGGACTTTGGGGATTGCATACCAGCAATCAGGAGACATAGTTTACGTGTCCAAGCTGGTCAATTATCGACACAATCACATCCTGCAGCACTGAGACAGAGGACATAAGAGAATCTCTAATGACTCTTTCCTAAACAGATGCTGCCACCTTTCCAGTACCAGGAGGGGAAGAGATGTTGGGATGGTCACAGCACAGAACGAGGATATTTGGTTGACATTTCTGCTGGCCAGTTGGCATCACAAACCGATCTTATACCACAGTGACACGTAAGAGAATCCCTGGCATAGGCTCCTTCTCTGCATATGCTGTGCAGGCTTATACAATTGGGACCCTTTATCACATCTTTCTGATATTTGGCAGAGATGATCGTGAAAGTGTGATATACATCCCTGCCAAATTTAATGTACACTGGTTGGACTACAAAGATGGTACAGTCAGACATACATTTATATGCTAATTGCTTATACCACCAGGACCCTTTATCCAATCCTTCTGAAAGTTGGCAGAGATAGTAAATATCTGAAGGGGTATAACATGCCAAGTTTCTTCTACATTAAATGTGAGGCAAAGAAGTTACAGCTAAGAATGTATATGAAGATTCTTTCAAAATAATATAATTCAACTGCTTCTAAAATTGGATTCCTTTATTCAATCTTTTTGAAATCTGGTACACATAATGCCTTCCATTGGAGGTATATTCACCCCAGGGGTCAGGCAAATACGGTGGAAAAACAAAAAGTTTACAGCCGAAAATGTATTTTCCATTGAAACCAATGGAAAGCAAAAACAAAAATGACAACATGATATTTATGAAAACAAAAATGACAGATTTAAATAACAAAAACGAAAAAGAAAAACAACATGGGCCCCTGGTAGGTAGGAGCAGGCCCAGAAAATTCAAGTGCTTCACCACTAGTGCATTTGGGCTGAAAATGATAGGGTTATGCCAGAGTGAAGAGTAGAGTGAGTTCATGTGACTGGATGGGGAGGTTACGTGACTGGGTCTTTATAGGAGAGAGCGAGAGCCCAGCCTGGGGAATATGATATTGGAGACAGCAGGAGGAAGGAACTCCATAGCCAGCTGGAGCCACCCCTAGCTGGGGAGGTTAGTGGGAGCCCTGACCCCACCCTAGGGAGAGGGGCAAGGGGCTCAGGGTTCAGGAGGGCCCTGTAGGAGAGGGACTTAGGTGGAGTGGCAGGGGACAGTTGAGCCAGCCACTTGGTGAGGGACTGAGAGGGCACAAGGATGCAGGGGGCGGTTGAGCCAGCATCCTTAGGTGGCAGCAGGGAGGCAGCTGAGCCAGCTGCCACTCCATAACCCTGAGGTGTTTCTAGGGAGGAAACCCCTAGCCAAAGGTGGGACACCCCCTTGAATCTGGTGGGACTCAAGCAGGCCATGGGTTAGAGTTGGAAGCCCAGTGAAAGCAGGGGCAGGCCAGTCCAGGGGGGACACCAGGAACCAACTGAGACAGAGTGAAGGAGGATAGAAGGAGTGGGGCTAGGGAGGATGCCCAACCTCCAGGCCCAGATTATGGGGTTAGGGACTAGTAGAGGAGCACCCAGTGACATAATGCCATGATTGTGGGGGAGGGAGGGAGACAGGAGATCATGGACTCCACTTGCCCAAGGTTGGAGCCTGAGGGTGACGTAATGCCGGGCCAGTATGTCATGGTCCGAGGTTGAAGCTGGAATGGTGACTCTTTGTTTTCACTAAATATCCCTCCAGAAGGGGGCTACGGACTAACGGACAGCTAGCTCTGGCAGAGGCCAACGCACCATAGATGGAGGCCTATGCATGGGACTATCCACACCGGGAGCTATAATGAGAAACATCTGTGTGACCAGTGCTGGAGATGTGCCACAGCAAGAGAGTGTGGCGAGGTAGCAAGTGCAATATTAGCAAGCTGGAGAAGACCTTCCTCCCCCACCAACAGAGACTGCAGAGGAGCCCAATACAGCTAAAATCTGTGAGTAGAACTGGTTCTGCAAGGACTCACAGTGGGAGCAGGGCGGAGGGGGCATCACAGACCCCTTGTCATAACTGTCAAAGGGGAACAGACCACAAACCCCAGATGGAGAAAAGAGTTCCCTGCTGAGAGCAGGCCTGTGTGGCATTTTGCATTTAAGATCCTAGAAGTCCAAAACGGATGGAATGGCATGCTAGAAAACTACTTCTACTAAAAGATTAGCGAAATTTTCAGGGCTTCGTTCATTTGTATCATTGATTCTCCTTGCAGAATCTGGATCTTGTACTTGCTGAATTTGGGTTTCATAGCCTCAGAAACCGAAAAAGAAATAGTGCAGATTTTATTATTATTATTATTTATTATTATTGATGATGATGATTGATGATGATGCACCAGCAATGTACCTGGCGCTGTACAATCAATACTTAGAAACCGAATCCTACCCCAAGAGGCTTACAATATAGTGAAGACAAGCGAGGGGAAACAAGGAAAAGGGAAACTTGGGAGAAACACTGATGAAGTTGAGAAGTCCCCTTCGCCGCCTAAAATGGCGGCGACGGGGCATTTGTTGCGCCCCCCCCCGGTATCGGGAAAGACGGGGGAAGCGAAATGGAGGCCGCTGCGGGAAGGCTGGTTAGGAAGCCTTTCCCGCTGTTGGTGTTGGTTGCTGTGGCAACCGTCCTGTAAGCGAGGCGGCGCATGCGCGCGCCTCGTTGGACTTGGAGATACCGCCCTAGTTAGAGGGGGCGGATCTCCTGTAGCCGCGCGAAGCGGCAGTGCGGGGATTCAGGGCAAAGAGTGAGCCCCTCCCACCTCCCCTCCAGCATTGTGGGTATCAACCGATTGACATTAGGGGATCGAGGAGGAATTTTTGGCGGAAGCCCTTCAAATTCAGGGCTGTGTTTTTTCGCCTCCTCCACAGTGCGGGAGTAGGCTAAATAGGTTTGTAAAATGTTGACACTTTAATTGGAAGGAAAATACTATTTGGCATATTAATTGGACTTTGTTAACAATGAATAAATAAGGTAATTCGACTTGAATGAACAAAGGAACTGAATCTGGTAAGGACAATTGGAATGGATTTGGGCATTTATTAGTCGCACTCGGCAGGGGTCCAGAATGCCATGATAGGATTAATAGGTAGGTTAATAAGGATTAAGAGTCATCTCCCTAAGAGATGGGGAGACGACACACAGTGTAATGCGGGTACAGCATGCACTGGGGTCATCCCCCTGGGAGTGATGGTACAGCACGGTCTGCAGGGACATGTGCTGTCCTCGGGCCTTGTGGACTCATCACACCTTACTCACACCCATAGATGGGTGGTTACCCACCTTTGGCCAGGAGGACGTCAAAGGTGGGGAAGTTGGTTTAATGGACTGTTAACGGATGGCACGTCCGGGCAGGACCTGTGTTAATAAGTTGTGTTAGAACTTGGCATACTGGACCCAAATTGCGTGGTGCAATTTCCCACCGACCGTTATGATCACTGATTTGAATAAATGAGTGCGGCCAGCATTTATACCAAGATCTGCTTCCGTGTCTTATTGGGGTGCGTCGCCAAGTAACAAGTGCATGCGCTTAACTTAGTTACAGGGAAGAAGGGGGCCCTGAGAGAAGGACACATGGGACCCTGCCTATGCCCACAGTTCTCAGGGCGACAGTTACTAAGCATGTAGCCCTCTGTAGAAGGGCTCCTGCCTACAGTAACGTATTTGCAGGGTCAGGCACTGTTGTGTCTCAGTGTAATGGGAGAGATTCAGAAATGAATGACACAGATGCTGTAGTCTCCTTAGATTCAGACAGAGAGGCAGGCTGTGTTGTGGTGTGTGAAGCAAGGGTGCCTAGTTAACTATAAGTATCTCATAACTGACCCCCTACCTCCCAGCCCAATGTAAAGACCTGAGGTGGACAATTCTGGAATCTAATATTATATACTGGATAGAATCGTACAGTGGATCCTTCATAAACAGTGATTGCACTGTGTTGCAATGTTATTAGGAAGCCAGTTACCAAAAGAGATTAGATTACTATAACCACGCCTACTACTCAACAGCTACGGCTGCTCAAAGCTTTTTTCCCCTCTTGTTAAAAAATGTGTTTGTATCCTGTGAACCACACTTTGCTAGTTTGTACATGATAATTAGGAGAGGTGCCAGGGACATGCATTGAAACTAATTCACTCTAAGAACTGACAAATTGGTGTAGATAAACTGAGCAAATTACCTCATCCCACACCTTGGAATAAAAATAGTGAGAAGAGGGTATCCTTTGCCAGTCTGGGAATGGATTTGATTCCATTTTATTTTAAATGTTTCCCCACCTGTTGCATGCTTCTCCAAAACACTTCCTTTTCAGATCCATCATAACAGAAAATTACAAACTGCATGACCTACAGGGTATCTTTCGAGATTCAAGACAGAGGTCTACAACAGGCAGTCTATGATAAAACCAATAAAACTATACTAATATGCAAAATAACCAGAGGTTCCTCACTCATATTTATGTCCATTTCCTCAAAGGAAATACTTTCCACCTCCCTAACATTGAATGAATGCAAGGTGCTGCATAAAATCTAAGCATACACTCAGTGGCTGCAATCCGGCAATAGCCCTAAGTGCCTGGCATCTTACAAATTAATTGTAGTAGTAGTAGTAGTTTTATTAAGCGTGGCCATAGGCCATTGCTTTACAACAAATACATAATACATCATAAAAAAACCACAAAATACAAAAGATAAACCCTACGTTGTGTAGGGAATGGAAATTAAATAATAATAAAACACACTATAAAATACTGAGTCCCTGTGTACAGGAAAGCCAAAAATCTACAAACTCCTGATGCTTAAGCACCTGCTAGGCGCATTGCTGGATCATCCACCAGAGCCCTCAACATATTGAAGGATTCTATCCTCACAGAGAATCAAAATGCTAAAGGATCTTAAGGTGACACCAGTGGAAAGTAATGTCTGCTGATGTCAGGAGCAGGTATAATTCCCCCCAAAGCAGAGAGGAGAACTAGCAGTACAGCATATAACCTCCTCAGTATTGACTTATATAGGGGAAGGCAAAGCTCACAAGGTCAAGAGCTACATACCCAAATTTCCATTTTGTGAAGAGCCACAACACGTATTATATCGTGACTGACTTCCATAGTTCCAGGTACAGGACAACAATGCTTTCCCCAGCATCCCCCCTCACAGCAAAGATCTAGCTCCCAAGCAATCTGGGTTTGGGAAGCAGCAATAGCGCCACCGTGCCAGGGCGTGCTCCCCCTTCTCCCATAGCCCCCATTAGGCACTGGCAGCCAAAATGGCTGCTCAGCTTCTCTTGCTTCTGAAGAAGCCAATTCTGGTGGAAGTCTTATTACAGCTGCCCAAGAGTCGCATGTGCCCCCCCAAACTGCCACTTGCTGACCTCTGCCTTATAGCACAAGCTAAGGGCATGTGGGTGGATCTGTGGTTCTACCATCCACATATGCTTCCTTTGGGAGATGAAGAATTGCAGACAACATTGGTTAATTCTCCTCACTTGTGCTCTTCAACCCTTTGCAGCTAAAATATGGGCTCTCCTCCTGGCTCAGCTGAGAGCCCCAGATCTTCTGGTGTCCATTCTTCCATGTAGCACATCGATGCAGGACACACTAGTAGTTCTTAAGGAAAAGAGACCAAATGACTCGGAATTTGGTGATGGGAGATGGCCTGAACATATCATCCTTTCTACCAGGCCTTTGTGAAACAAATTCATGGTCTAAGCCCAGTTTCTACTGCACGATGTCCTCATCACACAACCCACTACCATGACTGGCATTAGGACCATCTTTGACTTTTAGGCATAGAGGTAAACTATTCAAAAACATGTAAGTAACGTGGGCTTCTGAGGCATTTTGGAAAGTCATCCATGCCTGAGTTTACTGACAACTCAACCCTTAAAGTGTTCCAATAGCTGAAGCCCCAATCACAGATCAGACAGCCTGTCTTGTTTGCAAATAAGAATTAGGCACTTCTGAAAATTTGCCCCAAAAGACACAGCTTCCTTCTCACACCTCTCTGTGGTGCTTCCACGGCAATTGTGAAAGACACTGCCAGGGATCTGCTTCACTTCATACCTCGCTCATGGAGGCCTTCATTCTAGAAAATTTCAGTATCCACATTTATGACCTAGCACTTAAATGCCTTTTGAAAAATGTTTTCCAATATTTAAAATAGGATGAGGTCTTGTTAACAGCAAAGCATAGACCATCGAATAGCACATTCTTAGACAACCAAAATAAACAGCTGAATTTAAATGTAGCATTAAACTGCTAAATAGGAACTGTTGTACCCTTTAGTACTTCAGATTGCCTTGAACATCAATCCATTTATTTATTTTCCTGAGCCTGGGCTAATATGCCGTCTTTGTAAGCATCAAAATGCCCTGTGGCCTTGAAATTCAGCAGTGAACTGAACCCAGAACCGCTCTTCGTTTTCTCAGGCAATCGGTGGGTTATTACATTGCCACTGATCTCTGCAACTCTGTGGAGGTTTTAACTTCATGTAAAGCACTTGACAATGGCTGGACTGGCAGAACTTTCCACAGCTTTGCCATCCTACCTTACAATTTTGGTCCCCATTCCAGAAAATTACAGGACAAAAATTTTAGACTTTTGTTTTGCCTTGAAATAATCTGCAGATTACATGCTGCAGAGAAACAATTTTGAACTTTGGGTATTTTCAGACGTTACGAGATCACAGTCAACCACAGTGAACCACACTCAGTCCCGCGGCGGGGCCAAAACGCCCTGAACGTCTGTTTTGTGGGTGCCAGATGTTCACCAGAGTCAATCCCCACCAGGGGTCAAAAATAACCACGCTTCCGGAGCTCCAGCCCAGACCATCTCCAAAAGCGTGATCAATGTGATTCCCAATGGGAAACAATAAAAAGTAATGTCTGAACGGCAACCACTGGCCAGAATCAAGCAAAATGATTCCCAGCCGGGGACAAAGCATGCAGCATCGCTGCTAGGCAACCAGCAACAACACAGGCCGGGGAGGGAGATTTAAAGGGCACACAGCAGCAGGGGGACGTGGCGGGATGGAGCGAGGCGAAAGGGAGAGGAGAGCAGAGGTCGAGAGAGCAAGGGAGGAGGAGGAGGTGGCACAGGCGGAGGAGGGGGTAGTGCTGCACCTGCGGGTGGTGGAGGGGCAGCAGCAACAGCCAGGACAGGCAGCCCCGGAGACGGCAACCGGGCTGGGGGACGAGGCACCCCGGAAACGGGTAAAGGGACCGAAGGGGGGGGGGGACCCGGCGGCACAGGGGCACCAAGGG
>QEPC01008520.1:1711522-1728597 GCA_003113815.1 Sphenodon punctatus | reverse complement strand
CACTCTCACACACACACACACACACCAGTTCTGGGACTGCCTGTGTAGCTGTAGGGGTGCCCGAGCAGACTGTGCTGTTGTGGGGGTTCTGGGTGCCGTTCCCCGTGTCCTGCCCTGCTCCTTGGCTGGCCCCTTCTCCTCTCTCCCCCCTGTTCCCGTTGTGCCATGTGCGTTGTCTGTCCCGCTTTGTCCCCCTCTTCCCTTCCTTTCCCTTGCGGGTGAGAGTGCGCCCGGGCATGTGTGTGTGCTGTGTGTTCCACTGTGCCCTCGTTGTCTCTGTGCCTGCTGTGTGTGTTGCCACGGCGACTCTTCTCCCACTTCCCCCTCCCTTCCCGTTTCCCTTGTGTGGGCGTTCCCTGTAAGCGCTTTTGGCTTCCTCTGCCCTCAGTCAGCCATGTCTGCCTCCTGCCCCTCCCTGGTGCCTTCTGGGTGTTTTGACCACGGCCGGGAATCGGCGTCACGTCTGTTGCGCTGCCCCAGCCCGTGGTCTGACAGCACGATTCCCTGCCATGGTCCCGTTCCCATCACGTCTGTTCAGGGCCTTCCTGGACCACGGGGAGTGGCTGATCAGTTCACCACTGCAGAGAAGCCACTGTGATGAATCGGGACTGCGTAACGTCTGAAATCACCCTTTGTGGTACCTCTGCTTTTAGGAATATGAAAATCATTACCAGCTTTTGCAGCAGATTAAAAGTATATTATCTAACTCCGCTAGAGAAGTTCATGAGCATAAGAACTCCAGCCATGACGGCAACATAAAGAAATACTTAAATCACCAACGATGGTTCTTTATGTTTATCGCTGAACAGAAAAACACAATTAACATTGTTCTTTCAGCCAACAGACACAGCAAAAAATAAATCAATTCTTCTACATTATACTGTAGTTAAAGGGGCCTTGTCAATATATAATTTTTGCTTTAAACTGTACCTCCAGTATTTACAATACAACATAATGAAGATGAAAGACTCATCTTTCATCTTGATTACTTTTCCAATGTACTTTTTCACAGCTGTGGTTTGCTGCTGGTGCTGAATAGGATAGAGACAATACTAGCCTGGTCAATTTAACTTTTGTATATTGCTTGCACTCTTGTAGATGGCTAAGTGCCATTTGCAACTCCCAATGCTGCTTAGGATGGAATTTTTAATTCATTATTGAAAACATGTAACAAAGGCCATGTCGACGGGATGGGTGCAGATGGGTGGCCCATCCCACGGGGGCCCACCCATCTCCATACACGGAGCATCCGGCATTGGCACCTGTTGCTCCACGTGTGGGGGATCGGTGGAGATAGGAGGAGGTGGGGGGAGCGCGGGAGTGCACATGCACCCCCACCCACCTGCAACGGTGATCCCACGGATGCCACTGCCCACCCACCCGCACACGTGGAGGGGGTTCCATTTGAAAAGGGCCAAAAAACCACCATTCCCAATGGGAAGAATCTTCCCCCTCCTATAGTCTCCCCAGATGTCCATGTAGATCTCCATCTTCCCCAGGGCTGCCCAGTCATAAATGTTTAAAAAAAGAGAGAGAGATTTTTAGGAAGATAGAGAGGGGATGGGAGGGGGAATATTCATCTTCTGAGCCTTGTAATCAGCTTTTTCTCTGCAACTATAAGTATTGAAAACTTTGTTTGAAAAACAACAACAAAAGCCAAGCTGTTCTGTTTTGAGTCTTGAAATGTCAGACCCAGAAATCCCTAAAATCACAAGACTTTGAGACCCCTACTTCCTGAATATAGCAGCTTCAGCCTTCACTGCACTGCCACCTTACTTAAGGCCAGCCCTAGAATTTGCAAGGTCCTGGATGAAGATAAAAATGTGTGGCCCCTGGTGGCTGGCACTCTCCATGGGGCCAGAGATGTGGTCACGTTTGGGGCTCCACTGCAAGGTAGTGGGCACCTTGCACCCTGCCCTCATGAAAGCGGGAACCACTGCAGGCCCCCCAGAAGTGGAGAAAATTGAGGGTCCCAGGACTCAAGGTCAGCTCTGACCTCACTGTATCTCTGAAGTTCACTGAGGAATCTTAAGGGACCTGGGATTTTGGACATAGGCAAACATTATGGAAGATGGTGGCTAAGGAGTCGGTTCGCCTGTGGGGCTTTGGGCAGAGTTATTTATTTATATATTTATTATATACATTTGTACCCTGCACCCTCCTGCTAATTGCAGCTCCTGCTAATAGTTGCCTCTTACTGCCTCAAAGTGGGCTCAGAATACTGTGGACAGGAGAAACCCATTCAGTGCAGTTACAATGTGGCCATAAATGTTTTGGAACCAAGAGTCGTCAGGTAACCCAGAAACCAATGTAGAGGCACAGAGGTTATTCATACCTGACCCTATAAACTCAGTGAGAGCTTCTTCAGTGTCCTACTGGGTCAGGCTAATGGCCCATCTAGCCCAGCATCCTGTCTTCGACAGTTGCCAACTTCTTGGTTGCTTTAAAAGAAACGTGCAACAGTCACTTCGTGTTTCATTTCCTGATACTTATTGCCAGCCCTCAATATAGTCAGGTCTCGTCCCTGAGCAGTTTAATCACACCCCAGATGATTTGCAATTTCTCAGGCTGCGTACAATTTCTTAAGCCATGAAGCACACCAGGATCTCTCTAATAGAGGCTGGGCTCAAAAAGAAACTCAAAAACCCATATTCCTAACACACCTTGCAACCACCATCTTTTGCAAACAGAATCTAAATTTCAAGCCTCAGCCTGTATAACTTAGAAGCATACTGCTAAAATTCATATTCAGTTTTCACATGTCACAGTTCAGTGTCAACATCTGTGGGACTATTCCTTCCCTATCAGTTAACTCTGGTGAGGGGGAAAGGGGGAATGTGATTTGCTAAGCAATCGGAATTTTAATTCTCCCAAGCAGAATTCCACCATGAGAATTTTCCAATCTTGCGTTTATTGGACTCTAATGGGAAGGAGTAGTTTGTTACCACATACCTTTTTTTTATTGGTGGGACAGATGTAGAAATTATCAATTACTGTAGCAATCCCAGGCTGTAGATTCAGCTTTGTATACAACGTCCCAAAATCTGATGACCTGAAAGAAATATTGAACACTGTAAGTACTTCCTGAAAGCCTCTCTGTATCTCTTAAATCTACAAAGTGCCGCATCTTGTTCCCATCCTACATACTGTGCTTCTGATACCAGGATAAAGCATACAAGGAACCCTGGGAACTATTTTACCTTGAGTATGTTTCTGTCACCACAGATTAAATGGAACCAATTTCTTTGGACAGGGCAGCCCATTATTCCATTCTTAAAGGACATCTTTATGCAAATCCGTGTTCCATTACCCCAGAAACATTAGCTGAAAATGGAAAGATGTGGATAAGACACATCCCCCTTTAGTTTAGGAAGTAGAGGACTGTCCCACAGGTCTTCTTTGGAACTGTTCTCTAAGCAGTGGCACAGGAGATTGAGAGTATGGAGCTCACTTCCACTGACTGTCCGCCATCTTGGAAAAGAGCAGTGCATGCACAAAATGGCCCTTGCTGCCATTTTACACATGTTCAGAGCATTTTTTTTAGGCTATAAAGGTTTTTGAGAATCTTGTGAGAATGGTAGTGAGAACGGCCAATACTTGTGAGGTTCTCGGCCTGGGAAAACTCATCAAGAGGACATGCTTGACAAGTTTTTTTGCGAAGGGAGAGACCTCATTTCAGCCCTAAAAACCACAGTGGTCAAACTAGTCCAAGCTTGCTCATGGGATATCTGTTTAAATTATTTTGGTATTCCAGTTATTATTCACGTTGCATATTAAGAATAAGCAAATATCCATTTTAGCTGTGTATATAGTTTGGCTATACACAGATCTATCAAAAATATTAATAATTCACTTCAGCGCTACTTAAGACTTGCAGAAAACTTAGTATGACACTTGTTTGTTATCGAAGCCCTTCTCTTTTTCACTGATCTGCTTTTTTCAGATTGATCACTGCAGCACCAATTAAAAAGGAAAGCCAATTCAGTGTTGGCTGCTCTACATTAAGTAGTGCACGCGTGCTCTGATTTGTAGGCAGCATGCATGGTTAGCCTTGTTTACATGCAAGAACTACAATTAATCTGTCTGGATCTATTTTAATTGCTTACTTCTACAGTGACTGTTTTAAAGGAAGGTTTTTTGAGGCCAGGGTGTGGATGACATAAACAACAATGTTAAAAAAATGCATGTCAAGGCAAATTAAATCTCAGTCTCAAAAACATCATAACATAAGCAATGCCTTACTAAGTCAGGCCAGTGGTCCATCAAGTCCAGCATCCTGTTTCTGACATGGCTATACTCATTTGCTTTGCAGAAGTAACTAATGTATAATAGTGATCCATTCCCTAAGGTTCCCCTTGCACCTCCCGATAGTCAGAGGCTCCATCCCCTAACCTATTTTTTTTTTTTAAATAATAATAATAATAATTATTATTATTATTAGCAGCAGCAGCAGCAAGCATTTATATAGCATCAGCAATGTACTTGGTGCTTTACAAAGTAATTGAATAGACATGGTCCCTGCCCTAGGGCTTACAATCTGAGAGACAGGGGGAGACGAAGGAAGGGGAACAGAGGGAGAGACAAGCAGGCTATTATTTAATAGCCATTTATGAACCTATCCTCCAAGAATTTATTCAATCCTTGCTTAACCTAAGCCACGCGACCGGCCTTCACAACTTCCTCTGGCAACAAGTTCCACAAGTTAACTTGTGCATAGAGTGAAAATGCAAAAGACTAAATTTTGACCAAATTTAAGAGTGACCAAATTTTGAAAGCCTTGAAGTGGAACATGCCATGCTCCACTGTCATCGTCTCAATTTGCACCAATATTTATTTTATTTTATTTAATAACTTATATCCCACTCCCTCCAGCCGAATGGAGGGAATTGTATGCATTTTAAATAATCCATTGCTTAACTCTGAAGCTAGGCTGAGATTTTCTTTATTTTTTTAAAAGGAAGCAAGACGTAGATCGATCTCTCATGCAGACAGACAAGCACTTTCACACAGACACACACACATCCCAGTTAGGAGAGGTGGCATGTGAGACCCAGTTCTGTCTCACACCACCCATGTCCGGCTCTCACACTGCCCGGAGGTCTAGCCTCCCACAGGCAGCTCAAGATCTTCCCCAGAGAACGGCCAATTTTTTTTTTTACAACCTCCCTTGTTCCAGAGGTTCACCAAAACCCAGACCACAGGATTATCTAGCAGCAATTTAAGACCTTTATATCTGACCTGGCATTTGGCGATAAGGTTTTCAGGTGGGGAAGAGGGGATTTTATACAAAATTTTATATTGTAGTTTGTTATATTATGATGATATTTTTTTTAATTTATTATTATTATTATTATTATTATTATTTATATAGCACCAGCAAAGTACTTGGCATTGAACAATATAATTATTTGTATGAGTTGCTACCCACCCTGAGCCTACAGGAATAGGATGTGCTATTATTTTATAAAATATAATAAAGAAATAATTTACATTAACCTCAAAAGGGGGGTCTCCACCAGACACCAAGAGAAACAGACTTCAGAGTCCGGACAAAACCTCTAATATTCATCCATCTCCCTCAAGGTTTTGGTCTTAAGACTCCTCCTTAAAATCTCAAACACTCCCCTATTTGCCTCCGTGCAGTCTTAGGGAACCCATGTGGTCTGCAGATGAGCCTCCTTCCAAGCAGGGAGGGGAGCTGGATCACCACCCAGCAGAACAATTTGGAAGGAATCTCTGCAAGCAAGGTCTTGCCCTAACGTTTTGTCCCCTCAAGCTGTTTCCCTGTAGAGGGGCTTGATTCAGTCTTCTGTTACTGCTTGCTCCACACAGTGAAGTCAATGGGAACTTGGCTGAGCATGTGGAGAGTTTAAACTGTGTAGAAAAAAAGAATGAGGAAGGACCTTTTGTTCCTGGCTCATGTCCCTTAGAGAAAGAATGTCCCATTCATCGAATTCATAATGTCATTTAGAGCACAAGACTAAGAATCAGGAGATCTAGTTTCTACCCGTGACTCTGGGAAAGGCAACTGAAAGCCAGAGGCCCAATTCAAAATACACCATGATCTCTCCCTAGCACGATAAAGGGGGTGGCAAGCTCCAGCCACATCACTTCTTCTTGGTTGTGTTCCAACATGCTTTATTCCTGGGAAGTGGGAAACAAGCAGTGCCGCTCCCTGCTCTCTTAGCTTAACACATCCAGAATAAACCCCACATCAGAAACAATCCCAAATGGCCTGCTAAAGCAGCTTTTTAGTAGAGCTGAAATGGGCACCCCAAAATGGGCAAACCCATCGAACTGACACTATCCAGGATCCAAAAATGGTGGTTCAGGTAGTAGCCAATATCAGTTTGCACTCTATCAGGTATCCATTTTAGTTATTCGGTTTTAGGATTTAAAAAAAATAAATCATCATTATTTTGTTAGCTTGTTTATTTCGGTCATTTCAGTAATCTTTGCACTACTGTGCATACACAATTGCCAAAAGTGACACAACCAAAATACAGAAATGACCGAAAAACTAGAAACCTAATCACACATACAGATACACAAGTACCCATTCCAGTTGCAAATGCTGGATGTTTTTAGACAAGTGCCTCCCCGCCCATCACCCACCCATCATGTCTGTTACAGGGCTCCAAAGGGCACCAATGCAGCCCTGAAACAGGCATGATGGGTGGGTGATGCGTGGGGAGGCGCTTGTCTAAAAACACCCATTGTTTGGGAATTCTAAGATCTACTCAAATACCCACAAATAAACTAACTACTCATTTCAGCTCTGCTTTTTAGCTAGTTTGTATTTCCATAACGTAATAAAAAGGGACAGAGCTGGTGCCTTGGATCTGGCCCAGATTAAAAAAATGGAACTTACTCGAGAAAATCCTGGTTCCTGCTGAAATCTGGATGTTTTTAAATGAGATGGCCCCACGCAAGGACCACCTGTCCCTGCGTGGGGTCCATCTTGTCAATGTCGTGGAGAGTGTTACATGGTCCCACGCCCCTCCCCCCACGCATGGGGCTTTACAGAGTGCCCCATGTCCAGATGGGGTGGGTGGTGCGTGGGCCACTTGTGTGAAGCTCTCCTCCGTGCATGGTGGCCATGCCCCCTGCCCCCCCGATCATGGACTCTCACCCTTCCACCTTTTTCATTTTAAAACACCCTCTATTGCTCAGTTCACAGTTTAATGGATGAGGAATACACCCATAGTATTATCATTAATTTCCTTCCCTTTTCACCAACCCAGAGTAGGGCAAAGAAAGCTATAAATTATGTGTATTTTTCCTGATTGAGGTATGCCTCTGTACAAACACATGAATTCACCGATCACATATATTTTTACTGGTTTAGGGCCAAATTGCAGATATATGTAATTTCCATAGTGACATATGTAAGACTTTGATCCATTCATTGCACAGTATTGTATACACTGCCTATACACAATGATATATGACAAAGCTAAATATTATGACAGCAATTCCATCCTGACAAAGAGGTATTAGAAATCAAATACTAGACTGTGCTTTGTATCCAGTGTCAACCTAACTAAATACAGAAGGGAGTATGGATGGACAGAGCCAAATACAATTCAGCTGAGGTCATAAATAAAAATAGAAGAAATTAAAACAACCTCTAAGAACAGAAAGGGATTAAGCAAGCATGTGGAAACTGTAGAGAAACAAAAGCATACTCAAAACAAATGGAGCAAGGTTTTCTGTAGTGAAGAGAACACAGAGCAACCACCGGATGCAAAGTTTGTGCATTCCAAATTCTTTTCCTATGTGACCCCATTTTGAGATTTAAATATAATCCCATAACCACAGAGACCAACGAAGGCGAAGTCTACAGAATATCAGTCAGGACTGTGACCTCATTAGTGCCGAATCAATGAATACCTGTGAATGCCATATTCAACGAATTTGCCACGTCTCTTAAGGCTCAGAGCAGGTTATAATATGCAAATAAAGAGACACACACACTCCTCAGTAAAATAAACCCAAATATTTAAATATTCCCCAAATACCCCTATTTCAATAATAGTGCTAGATTATTTTTTTCCAGAGTTGTAACAGATTTTGTGAAATTTGCCCAATGGCATGTAAAAATGTGCACCCTCCCCCCTTGGAAAGGCTGAATGGTCCCATTCTGGAAGGAACTGTGTAAATAAAATCAACAGTTGCACAATATAATACAACCACATAAACACCAGGGCTAGCCCCAGCCAGGAACAGATTGCCTCTGGAGAAACTGGACTCTGCAGTGCAGGACATTTAGAAAACCTTCTGATGCTTTGTCCCACTAATAGGCTCTGGCTATAGTCAACACCTGCTCCTGAAACCTCATTCTGATGGTTGGAAATCCTGCCACCACGCTCTGAGTTGGCGGGTGATCGGGCTTTTGCTGTGGCCGGGCCCCTTGGTGTGGAACTCGCTCCCTGCAGATGTTCGTCTTAGTTCCTCCCTCCTCCCTCTCAAAAAGCCGTGAAATCTTTTCTTGGTTTTCAGGTGCTTGTAGAGGATCCACTGCTGGTTCCCGTTCATATGTCTTTTCCTCCCCTCGCTACCTTCCCCTTTTATATTGTTTTTAGATATTTTATATATGAGGTTTTATTGTATTTTAAATGTTGTAAAGAGCTCCAAGCGCCATCTGGTGGGGGGTGCTGCTTCTGTTGTTGTTGTGGGGAACATGATGGGGTCTAGTTTCCAGAAATCTCTGAATTTATGGGAAATGGATTATCGGGTTAATAATACTGTATTTTTAAGTTTACTTGCAAAATATCTACTTTTAGACCACAGCATACTGTGAAATATGCCATTTTTCATATTAAAAAAAGAACAGCAGCCCCAATCACGATTATTGACATAAGACCTGATTGATGCAGGCAAAGAAGAACAAAGTTCAAAAATACAGCCAGGACTAAATTTGTTAGAGGTGCCAGGGCTCAAATCTGCCTCAGACGCAGATTGGGTTGCTAGGGGTCCCGTCTGCTAAGGGATGTCTCTTATTTTAAGGTAGCACCTCTTATTTTAGAGCCCACAAACCATATAGAACATATTGCATACCCCTTATTTATATACCAGATGTCCCTTATTCTGAACACCACAGCTCCGTGGAACATAATGGAGCATTATCTCTCAGCTCTAGCCTGTTCCTGTCCATTATTCTGGAAATTTTGATCTGTCAGCCCTACCCGCAAATCCTGCCACTTGTTCCTGGAAGCACGTCAGGCTGAGGGAACAGCTCTGCTAGGCCCCATGGCTCGACCAGCCTTTGCTCCTGCCCCTACTTTGCCCAGCTGCATCCAGGCAAGATTAAGAGTGTTTTGAAATGAGCTGATAGCCCGCATTAGCACTCACCAGGTGGATGTTTGCCTAGCTGTCTATTAAGTGTTTGCCAGATGTTAGCTCGCAGCCCCACACTCACTCTCCACTCACTCGCACTCACTCTCCACTCATGTCCTACATACTTTCCACTCATGGCATTCTCCAAGGGCATTGTGGGCCCACTATGTGGGCCAGTTCATGCTAACATTAATGTCCATGCATCCGTTTTGTAACTATTAGGTTTTCCTGAAGCCTCGCCGGCACCGAGGTCCACCGGCACGTTGAGTCGTGGGTTTGCATGACCTGCAGTTAGGCAGCTGCAGCACTCTCCTCTCCTGTCTGCTGCTCCAGCGACTTCTTCCTCTCTGCCCGGCTGCCACCCATCAGTTTCATCCCAGGCTTGGCTGGGCGGCGGGCTGGAGAGACCAGCTAGCCTAGGAGCTGGCTGGGAGCGGTGCAGCCTGAGCTGGAATGCACCAGGTGGCAGGGAATGCAAGCCGAGCCCAGGATGAAATTGACAGGCAGCAGCAGTGGGGCAGTGAGGAAGGCGCTGCTGGAGAAGCAACAGCAGGGAGAAGAGAGCACTGCAGCTACATCTGAGGGGAAGAGGGGTCACAGGCAGAGAACACTTCTTCTCTGGCTGTTACCCATTGGGTGCCATATATGCACATTTTTAGAGGGCACTTATGAGATATACAGGTTGCAGGGGTGCATTGGTCCCAATGCAGCCATGCAACCTGTATATCTCATAAGTGCTCTCTAATCATTGCATGTATGGCAAACCTAGCTACCCCTTTTCCTGTGACCGCTTCTCGCAGTCCCTGCCACCGGGTTCATTCCAGCTCTGGATCACTGCTCCCAGCCAGCTCCTAGCTGCTCTCTCCAGCCTGGGTTGCTGCCGCTGCAGCCCAGTCCCTTCCCACAGCTGGGTTGTTAATATCATCCTGGGCTCGGCTTGCTTTCCCTCTTGCAGCCACCCAAGCCTGGAAAGGGGCATCTCTTACAGTGACCCAACCCTTTCCATCAGAGCTGGGGTTTGGGGAGAGGGATAGCACTGAGTGAGTATTGCCAGCATATGAAATGCATGCAGGGGGCTGCCCTTTTATTAGCTCTACATGCTAAAACTTGAGAGTGCGGGCTGCACGGACCAAACACGGACTCTGGTTTTCTCGTTTGAAAACACCCAAAGTCTGATGGAGGCAAGGGGCTGCTGCTGCCAGCTCTGATCAGCTGTTTGGTGGCAAAGCGCTCTCCCAGCCAAAGAGCTGCTGGGTGGCAGTATCCCCCCGCTCCTTGCTCAGCCACAGCAGTCCCAACCTTGCGAGAGAAGAAACTGTGGCTGAACCTGGTGCTTCTGCATCCAGCCAGGGGTGTGATCTTGCAGAGTAACAGCAGTGACAAAATCTGGACGAGGTGTCAGGGCTAAACCCTGGCAGGCCATGGTACAAATTAAACCTGGGGTAACAAGAATCTTTGGCAAATTCAGTCCCATTCCACACAATGGAAAATAAAAGGCCCTGAAAGAAACGAGCAAAGCTTTCAGCCCAAAATTAATTTATGGTGTGTGATCTATTTCCAGAACAAAAGGGAAGTTCACTTTAAATGGTCAGATTCAGGTATTTTCTGGGAGAAAGTGGCAGAGAATAAACTCTTAGAAAAATCTTTCCATTAACATAAGTACTAGTGCCATACTGGGTCAGACCAGTGGTCTCTCTAGCCCAGCAGCCTGGTTTTGACAGTGGTCAGCTTTGATTGCTTCTGAGAAGGGAACAACATTTGGAGGCTCAGCAAGAGCTTCAAGCAGGAACCGCAGCTGGGAAACACTGTTGATCCACAGGCTCTAAAGAATTCTACAGCCAGCAAAACACCGTCCTTATCCTGCTGAGTACACTCATTAGACTGTCTCGGCTTCCTAGAGGTGATAATTGCACGTAGCCGCTGTTATATCGTGTAGGTGTTTCAGAACACAAAGTATAGAACTATATGCGGAACAGGCATAGCAGCAAAAAAAAAGAAATTCAAGAATTGTTAAGATCTAGGTAAAATAAATATTTGGTTGTTTGTGCAAAAGTGACTTCTGTTTTAATCATATCAAGGCTTGCATATTATCTTTATAAACGGAGAGAGGAGAAATGATAGAACCTTAGAGTTGGAAGGGAGCTAGAGGGTCACCTAGTCTAATCTCCTGCTTGGATGCAGAGTAACTACAGCTACTACAACCCCAAACAGATGACTGTCCAGCCCATAATATGAAGAGGATGTGATATCTTGACTAAATTAGAGCAAGAGTAAACTATGATTCTCAGATATATTATAGTAAACGTTCTTAGCTGACAGTGGAATATCCCACTAGCAAGTACTACATTCATTCTACATTACAGCTTGTCTGTCTGTCATAACGGCTAGTACAGATAGCACATAAACCTAAAAACACATGAGTATTACTGAAAAATATCATTCAGTATTCACATCCCATAGGTAAGAGTAAAAGCCATCAGGCTGATCTATAGGATTAATAATGCACACATGGAGATGTCAGCAACAACCTAATTCCAACAACCTATAGAGGTAGGTTATAGCTGTTTTTAAAGAGTCTTTGGTCACAATGGTATATACGCCATTCTCCTCGATAGGTTTTGTTACAGAAAAATCACCTGTCACTGTAATGCCATGGTGAAATAACACTCATCAAAATGAATCACAGTATTACAGCAAGAGCAGCACAGTGTATTTTTAAAGTTATTACAAATATAGTAGTGTAGGTTCATGCACTGGCTAAGGAAAGCCTGGATACAGACCTTGAAATGCCAGGTTTTGAGAACTCTAAATTGCAATGTAGGTAGTTCCAAACAGAGCGTACTTCTGTCATGTGCTAAGTCAAAACTTTGGATGGAAACATATCCAAACTTTAGAGAAACAGATAGTTTCTGGATTCAAAGTGTATCTCGAATACATACCCATTACCCACCAAGTGTAGTTGGTCCAATAAAAGGTATCACTTTAGTACTTTGTCCCTATTATTTTGCTCCAATGACTCTCAACTATATTAGTTATAGTACTACCTGCATGTTTAGCTTTTGCAGTCAATGTTACAATTTGAAAATCTAACCAGTAATAAAAATTCCAATGAAAAGGCTAATAAAAAAGGCCAGATTATCTTCAACTTTAAAACTATTACATTTCTGTCACAATAGGCCTCCTCCTCATTTTCCTGGTGGGAAAGGGGAGACACTTGGGAGGAGAAAGGCTCTCATCACCATATTTCTTGGCAAGATCGGTCTACTTTTTCCCTTTAGCTCAAACTTGGAGCTCTGTTCCAGTGGAAGGAAGCTGGTTATCTGCATGCAGATTACATTGTAGTCAAGAAGACTTTCAGAAGGAGAAGTTTCAAGGGACGCCAAGTGTTATTTAGCTGGCCACTTAAAAAAAAAGAAAAAAAGAAAGCATGTGAAAAACAGTATAGGAAGGAAATCCCCCACCCCCACCCCACCCCGGCTTTCATTTAAGAGCTGTTAATAACTTAAAGATGTCAAAAAGCACTCTGGTAGATAACTAAACTTCTCATGATTTGGTTCAGATGTCTATTGTAGCTGAAGAATCTATATCCTCTATTTTACCTGCCAGATGACATCTCAGAGATGTTCCCATCTAAACTCCTTGTTGTTCGTTTGAACAATTTATTTGACAATGCCCAGAAAGTATTATTCTCTCTTCTTCACTCCCCATGGCAAATTTTTCTGCCACACTGACAAGGTAACCCATCTATTTCAATTAAGCTCACCTCCTACCACCTTATTGTCCTGACATTCCATGAACCTTATGTAACTGTATGTGTAATCACAACCGTTAGCTAGGGGTGTGCAATTCGTTTTCGTTATGATAACCAAAACAAAAAAATTCATTTTATTTTTTGTTAGTGTAACAAAAACTACAAATAATAATAATGAAAACAAAAATAAAAACGATTTTTTGTTTTCTGAAATAATGTGAAAAAACTGAAAAAGTATTTCTGGCTATAACTTTTTTTTTTCTTATTCAATTCTGATGAAACTTGGGGATATTGTACCCCCAATGAAGGGTACTAAGTATACCAAATATCGAAAAGGTTGGATACAGGAAACTGATTGTATAAGCAATTGAATGTTGTGATTTTAAGAAAAGCTCCATACACATTCCTGGCTACAGCTTGCTTATTGTCCATCCACTTTTCATGAAACCTGGGATTATTATGGCCCTCCCCAAGATTACCAAACCTGACAAATTTCAGAAAGATTGGATAAAGGGGCCTGATGTTATAAGCCATTAACTTGAAAATGCATATCCAGCTGTAACATTTTTACATCCCATCCAGTTTACAGGACATTTGGCAGGAATGTATCCCAAACCTTCCCTGTCATCTCTGCCAAACTACAGGATAATTTGATAAAGGGACCTCATTTTATAAGCAATTGATGTTGACCCTGTGAAGACCATTATTCAGATAAATAGCAGCACATGCAGTGCCAGTCAGAGGCAGGCACCTGGCATGGCAGGGGGAGGGAGGATGGGGAGCAACCCAACAGACTGACAGATACATTCACTGGGCAATTACTGCATGCTTCAAGCTTTACAGGACCAATTGGTGGTGGCTTCAAGGCAGGTATAGTGGGCAGCCCTGAGACGGGCATAGATGGGACATAACTGGGACTTTGGGGATTGCATACCAGCAATCAGGAGGCATAGTTTACATGTTCAAGCTGGTCAATTATCAACACAATCACATCCTGCAGCACTGTGACAGAGGACATAGAGAATTTGTATTGGCTCTTTCCTAAACAGATGCTTCCAACTGCCCAGTAACAAGTTGGGGAGAGAATTTGGGATGGTCACAGCACAGAATGAGGATATTTGGTTGACATTTCTGCTATCCAGTTGGCATCTCTAACTGATATTATACCACAGTGACACGTAAGAGAATCCCTGGCATAGGCTCATTCTCTGCATATGCTGTGCAGGCTTATAAAATTGGGACCCTTTATCATATATTTACAATATTTGGCAGAAATTATCATGAAGGTGTGAGATAAAGCCCTGTCAAATTTCATGTATACTGGCTAGACTACAAAGTTGTTACAGTCAAACATACATTTATACGTTAACTACTTTTACCACCAGAACCCTTTATCTAATCATTCTGAAAGTTGGCATAGATAGTAAACTAGGGAGGTGTATAAACTTGACAAGTTTCATCTACATTCAATGGGAGACAAAGAACAGTCAGGAATGTATATGCAGATTTTAGAAAATAACATAATTCAACTGCTTATAAAATCGGATTCCTTTATCCAATTTTTCTGAAATTTGGTACGTATAATGCCGTCCATTGGAGGTACAATCCCTCTAAATCCCATCCACATATAATGGAAAATAAAAAGGTTACAGCCAAAAATATGTCTTCCTTTGAAACCAATGGAAATCCAAAACAAAACAAAACAAAAAACAAAAATAAAATTTTGATATTTATGAAAAAGAAAAATGAACAATGACATGGTTCCCTGGTGCACACCTCTGCTGTTTGCAGCGTTTTCAGGAAAGTAAGGTCGATTTTTCTTTTTTTGTATGACTAAAGAAAATCTACTGTTTCTCTGTAGGCCTCTAACAACAGGTGACATCTGAACTGAATGTCCAGATGGATGCAACGTAGTCCAGATGATATCTCTTATTAGATCCCTACAAACAGTAGATTGACTACAAGTCACAAAAAAAGAAAAGGCTACCTTACTTTCTTGAAAGCATGGCTAATAATTGTGATTGAACCTGCAGCTACATAAAGCAGATGGAAAATGAGATTAACTTGGGACCAACACAGCCACCATACCGTCTCGGGGAGCAAATGTGGTCTATCAACAATCTTTATTTGGCCTCTTTCCAGTTTCTGTATCCTTGGATCCAGAAATCTGGAGCCTTCTCCTCCTGAGAGCACCCCTTAACTAACCGCTGCCCCTAACTTCTACACCACCCTCGCAGCTTGTACTAATTTTCACATTTGCCCCTGGGAGGGAAAATGTTCTTTGCTCCTGGTCTAGACATTGATGGGGGAAAGAGTTTTTATGCTATTTCACTGAGAAATTAATGGCACTTTTGGTAGGACATCTATCTGGAAGTAAGTATGAATATCCACGTTTATGTCCTCACATCATACGTTGCCACATTGGTCTTCTGGTTGGGTGAATACCTGCAATATCAGCCCTGTTACCGAGGCTGCTTTTAGACGTGCAGCACGGCAAACATGCTGCATAAAATCATGCTACATGTAAATATGCCGTGTTTGGGATTTAGACGTGACATTTTGCACGTTAAAGCCAGTCGTACGTTCTTTTAAAGCCGCAAATTAAATACCTTGATGTCAAGGTATTTAATTTACAACTTTAAAAGAACGTGTGACCGGCTTTAACGCACAAAATGTCATGTCTAAATCCCACATGCGGCATATTTACACGTAGCATGATTTTATGCAGTGTGTTTGCCGTGCACGTCTAAAAGCAGCTTCAGACAGTTGTTGATTCAAACACCCCAGAAGCTAGGTTCCCGTCACTATTGTGGTCCTTTATTTACACTGCGTATTCTTAGTTAATTAATTATGCAGGGAACCTGAGGAACAGGCCTCGCATCATTAGACTCAAAATGAGTACCTGGGGGGGGGGAGGGGGAAGGGTAAACCCATAAAACATGCACTAACAGAAAGGTCTGAAACCAAAAATGGAAATTTGGGTAATAACGAACACCTTTCATGATCCATTGGGTATCCATTTTGGTTATTTCTACATTTCAGTTGCATTGCTTTAGCAATATTTGCACTATTGCAAATTGCCAAAAACGATGAAACTCAACTACAAAATGCAAATAGTGGCTGTGACTAATAAACCCACTATCTGTTTCAGCACTACTCACTAGGTGCAAACAATACTGTCCATTCTTAAGGTTCCATCACCCTACTTCCTGGGGGAGAAAGTAATTACTTGGTAGCCTCTGGCACAGTCCCCAGTCCTTCTGAGAACTTCTGCATGCGATTCCTGCAGGCTCCGTTCTCTTTTTCCTCATTTTGTCATAGTCTCCCTTTTAAAGGTTAAATGCTACTGCTGTACTTTTGTTTGTCTTTCTGCAGCAAGCAGCAGCAGCAGAAATGTTTGTTCAGTCAGCTACGCGCTGGGATGGCATCACCATTGCCGCTACAGGATGGAATTTCCTCATAGCTTTTGTGATATCTGATAACATCCAATCACTCGAACATGTGACGAGCACAAGTATTTGTGCAAAGGCTCTTCAGACCCAATTCACAATGGTCCTGTACAATACTCCCAATACTACAGTGTCACAGAGAGAGAGACGGTCTAATGTTCAGATACAACATTTGTAGCATAATTAAGATTTTCCTTTTAATGTTTCTTTTAGATCTAGCTCTGCAATTACTGAAGTATTGCTGCACAAGCATCTATCCAAAGAGGAAGAAAGGATCAAGTTATATACAATAGAGGCGGATGTAGCATCCCAGTCACCCTTAGAACACAGTTTACAACAGAACATTTGAGAAAGGGCAATTGGGATTCTTACCGGTGAATTGCCCTTCTGTGGCCCTCCAGGGAGTTTATTCGGACCCAGGGAGCGTTCTCCCTTCCGTCCAGTAGGAGGCAGCACTGACTTTCGACTGGGCATGCGTAGGGAGAGCGCGCCCTCGCTTCCCCAGGAGTATCCAAGCCGATGGACTGGAGCTGAAA
>QEPC01008520.1:1678636-1705364 GCA_003113815.1 Sphenodon punctatus | reverse complement strand
CCCCCCCCCCCCCCGGCTTTTATTTAAACCAGCTTGCAGTGCTAAAAACACTACCCAATAAACTATTTCTCTCTTAAAACTCATGCAGTCTTACTGACTTTCATAGGGTTGCATGGATGCTCAGGAGAGCAGAATTTTAGGCCCTATAACAAGCTAACTTGGAGTGAGTCTCTGAATGAGACAGGCAAACATCCTTGTAATCACATGTGTTTCTGTTTGAACCAAATACTCACAGGAATCAAAGCAAGGTCTGATGATCACATAGCAAGGGATGTGTGTTTGATCATGTATCCCAGTGGCTGCTGTTAGCAACCACCATAAACTTTTTTGCTTTCTGGCAGTAGCTAGAAGGAGCTACTTTAGCTCAGACTGTAGGCTAATAAATTAATAATAATACTAATAATAAATTTTACTTGTACAGCGCCCCCCTCCGCTGCCCCATCAAATGGTGGTCAGAGTGATCCACAACATGAATTTTTTTAAAAAATGCAATAAAGCACCATAATTTAAACAAAAGTCCATTTAAAACAGTTGAAAGGGAGAAGACAAAGGGGGAGGAAAAACACATTCAAGGGAATCCACAGTGGATCCTTTAAAAAGGGGGTGGGGAATCCTTTCCCTCCCAGGGGCCACTTTGAAAATTAATACACAAGCTCTGAGGGCCACATACAATTTGGGGTCAGGGGTGCTAAAGGGACATGCTCAGGAAGAGGAGGGTCCAGATTAAGGATATGCACCATAGATCTGTTCCCTATTCTTGTGTGCATGCCCTCATCTCTGCTCCCTTTTTCAGTACTTGGGGGTAGAAACTGGATCCAGCGGGCAGATCCAGGAACTAGAAAGGGGCCACATAAAAACTAGTCGTGGATCACATTTGGCCCCCAGTCCCGAGGTTCCCCATCCCTGCTCTGACAGCACCCGGAGAACGGGAAAGTCTACAGTTGCTTTTTGAAGGTGACAAAGGAGGAACCGAGACTAGTATCTGGAGGATGTGAATTCCACACTGAGGGGCCCACCACAGCAGTGGTCCGACCGATTGCCTGACAACTTATGGAGCGATTGCAGGATCCACAAACAGTGTGGGGTATCTGAGTACAGGTAGCCAGTAGGGTGAGGTTCCAGGAGCAGTTCTGTTGAGGACTGAATGTCCTAGCTTCAGTCTACTCTTACTACAATACATTTTAGATTTAGATACCATCCTTTCCTTAAAGATCAGGGCAGCTTATTACAAATGAAATCCAACAGTCTTTGCAGAAACCTGAGAGTTTTATCTGCTTTGCTTCCAGAGCTTGTTTTGCAGAGGAGGAAGTAGTAGTAAGACCTGACCACGAGGAAAAAGCAATCCCAGGTCCAACTGAATAGACGATCAACAGGGGCCTGGTAGCACTCCTATATTCCTCCAGGCCCTCCTCCTACATTGCAAGCCTGAAGCTTGCATTGCCAGGAGAAATGAGGGTGCAGCTGCTTTTCTTCTCACAGTGGGGAAGCAGCAGTTAAGGCCGACAGACAGAGAGAGTGTGAAAAAATTAATGAACATTTTTCATGTTTAAAATAAACACACACACACGGTATTTGCCAGATAAGTTACATTCAGTTCTACACTTCAGCTACTGAAATTGATAACATGGTAAAACATTCTGAGCCTTCATTCTGAATGTTCACACATTCACCCCTTATAACAAGCAATAATTATCTGTGTATTACACCACCACCTGCCCAATAACTGTCTGCTTGGGCTCCCATAGACTGTATGCAAAGTCATTCAAATATTCAGATAGTTTCTAACAAACACCGATTTCCTGAACATGCATTATAAGCACAGATGACATGGTCCCTCTGAATTGTCATTTTACAAAACAGACTGGCAAAGTAGGCAATTAATCTGAGAATTGATAGGAGGCGGCATTGTAAAGTGGCTCTATTCGGTAATCAAAGCAACTGGGGTAATTCAAATGGCCCACAATCACTTGAGCAGATTTGTTTCTGATGCTTTTTAATATGACCCTACTTATAACCTCCTAATACTTTCCTCTGACTGATGAAGCTTTTAAATACATTTTTTTTAGAATTTCACTGCAGCCAAATTACCCCTAAGTTCCTCCAAATTCTCGGTAGTCGTTCTCCTGTAACTGCAGTGGCACCTGCTGAGGGCAATGCCAATCAACTGTAGATTGGCCTGCTGTTGAACTTGGCAGGGAAGCCACCCATAAAATGCCAGCAGATGTTTTTGCTTTTATAGCAGCTCTTCCAAACCCTTGGCCAGGCATAAATCCGAAAGAGATCCAGAAAAAGACAAAACAATACAGTGCCACCACCAAGACCTTTAAAGCCAGGAGGCAGAACTAACTTATTCTGCACAACTCCAAGAGGCCATGAGTCGCAGAAGGTGCAGGGCAGTGTTCCTGTAAATTATGGAGATTACATAAGCCAAAGACAAATACAGCACATTTTTAAAGTACATCACATTTAACTAGAGGACGATACGTACGTAGGCATGGGAGCAGGGATGTCAGTCCCGGAATGTTTGCAGGGGAAGAGGGCTCGAGTGAGTGGAAGATTGGGATTGGCCACCAGGCTGTTTGTGAGGGGAGGGGGTCATCTCTGCCCCTGCAGGAAGGAGTGGCTGTTGGGCTTGCAAAAGGAGGGAGGCAGTTGTAGCAGCGTTGTGTTCCAGAGAGGAACTCGCAGCGCTCACTTGTGTCCTCCGTTGGCTGGGGACGTCTTCAGCACTGGTCCTAGGTGTTATCTTGAGCACTCAGCCAATGGGTAGTTTCATGCCCGCTCAGGCTTCCAGCTGAGGGGTCCAGTTCTCATTGGTGTTGCCCTCTTCCAGGGTAGGTCCATCCAACTACAGTTCTTCCTGGGCTGCAGTTGGGTCTTCCTGGCCCGCATTCTCATTTTGCAACAGGTCTCTGCCAGAGCCTTCCAGGGAAGGAATGTGGTCTAGGCTGGCTCGATGTCAGGTCATCAGGGTTTCCTGGGCTGGCAGGGTGTTACGCCCCAGGATCCTCTCGCTAGGTGCCTTCCACCCACCTGAATTCCTTCAGCCACTCAGTAGCAGTCCTCTCTACAGGCAGAGTCCTCCCTGGTTCCTGCCTCTATCCTCTCCAGCCCTCACTCTTGGGCTGCCTAGTTCCTAAGAAGAGCTTCCCCCTAAGCTCCTGCTTCCCACAAGTCTTCCCACCCTGATGAGCTCTGGGCTGGCCCTTTCATGCCCAGCTCACTGGCCCCAATCAGCTCCTCTGTTAGCCCAGTCATGAGGGCTGGCTCAGGTGTGGCTTAGTAGAGCACTGTCCTGTGCAGCCACGGCACCTATACTTGCCTACACCTACACTGGTGTTAGCTCTGGCTGGTGCTAACATTTCTTAACAGGCCAGGCTCCCTTCTAGTCTGCCCTGCTACAGAGGTGAGTCAGCCGGGCCGTAGCTACACAGGTAGGGCAAGTGGGACCACTGCCCAGAGCTCACCTGTGCCAATTTTATCTCTCTCTGCTATCCTCTTTTTTTTTTTTTTCCGTCTCAGGATAGGGTTACAAACATTTCATGGACGTTGTGTTTTTAATTTGCTCAAATTTTTCTTGGAGCAGCAAGAAAAACATGACATTATAAAAATACAAGGAAGAGTGGGGGTGGACAAGTGAAGAGACTAATTATACCAATTGAAATGCCCCTTATTTTTTTTTCTGACATAAGTGACTGTGGGAAATAACCATTATTTTCAGGTTTGAAAAGCTTGTGAGCATCTGTAGGTGCTTTGTGGAAGTTACTGTAGAGTTAAATGTATTACCCTTGTCATCCTTGTTTATTTTGTGAGATCAGTTTTGGCTTTCACTCTGGGTAAAAACAGATATGCAGGTGATGTGGTAGCTTCCCAGTCTAGGGCGGGATACTGCAGCCAGCACAGCCCTGGATGGGTATGAACATTGAACAAATGTGCCCGTGGCCAGAGATGGATATGGCGGGGCTGAACACATGTGCTATTATGTGTTGTCCTCTGTGGTGGCAGCCCTTAGCCCGGGCTGTGTCCTCCGAGATTTTCTGAGGATGCCGCCCAGGCTAGCCGCCTACCCACCCCGGAGCAACCCTGTGCCAAACATCTAGTGGTGAATAAACCGGTGGGTCCCGGCAGGTCTGTTTTTACTCACAGATGAAATAGCTGATTAAGGAAGTTTTTTTGTGCAAATGTGTATTTTTTGATGGATTTTTGTAAAATGTAATGTGTCAAAATCCAAAACAAAAACAAAAAAACACAAAAACTGAAGTTCCTCTCTAAAGAACAAACATAGTAATAAGCAAGAATTATATAGAACATGAAATTGCTATAATCATGGACCAGAATGTTTTCAGTTTCAACAATCTCACCACTTGTTCCTTAATTTATGTTTGTCTTAAAAGCGGGAAAGGTGCTGTGTGAATGAGCCCTAAGTAATTTTTTTTTAAAAAGTCTCAGTGGAGAGAGAGGTTGAATGTTTTCCCCAAGATCTCACAAAATATGTCTATGGCTGTCAGGGACAGGGCCTTGAACTAGCATTCCTGGGGCAGTGACTAACTCAGCAGCAAGACTGGCCTTAGAATTTGGGGGGGCCAGGGTGAAGGTAAAATATGGCGGTCCTGGTGGCACCTCCCCAGTTGGGGTCACCCTCTATGGGGCCTTAAAGATTGTCATGTTTGGGGACCCACTTGGTGGTATTGGGCCCTCCCACACCTTGCCCTGGTGAAAACAGGGGCCACTGCAGGGCCCCTGGAAAACGGAAGGCCTAGGGCCATTGCCCCGGGTCACCCTGTGGAAAAGGCCATTCCTGCTCAGCAATGCCCCCACTGAACCCTGGCTTGGCCCCCTGACTATTACATAGCAGTTCCTCAGCTCAAGCCTGTGCCACACCCTTGTCTCCTGATTGGCCCCTGTCCAGTATGAAGGTTTGACCTGTGAAGAGCAACTCCACATGATCTGGTTTCCTGTTTCTCCCTTGACCTTTCCTGAGTCTGCCTACCTTAGTTCATTCTGGCCAGCTTCTGAGCTCCATTCCTCTCCTGGGCCAGCCTCTGACTTGCCCTGGGACCCAACTGTGGAAGTCCACCTACATTTCAGACAACAGGTCCCGGCAGGGCACTCCTGAGTCTCCAGTCTGGTACCTTAACCAGAAAGTGTTCTCTCTTTGGCAAGTGATGTATTCCAGCTTCAAATGGCCCCTTTGAAAATCTGTTAATGAGTTTGCCAATCTCTCCTCATCTCAACACCTGAAGAAAATATGGAGGCCTTGCCATCCACCCTTTATTCAGTTATTACCCAAACTCCTGCTGCCATTGCTGGCAGAGGTGCCCTTTCTGCTGAAAGATTTGTGTAAATAAGATGTAGATTTGCTTGTTCTTCCATTTTCACATGATAGAGCAGGACAAAGAACCAGGTTCTTTCCTAGCTGTGCTTTTGTTTCCAGCACATGCTTAAACATACGTATAAATTAACTGGTCTTCATCCTATTAAATTAATACAAGAACTTTATTTTACATCCAACTCTTACCATGTCTTCTCTCATGGCTAATACCAAGCTCAACAAAGAACATATGCAAGCACTTGGAGGATCATATCCTTATGCCACCATTGAAGAAAATAATCACAGACATGATCCTTAAACAATTTACTGCAAAGTAGACCCACTGATTTTAAATGGAGTTACTCCAGAAAACATGGTTTGAGAATTGCCACTGCACTTTCACTAAAGGTGCACAAACCTGAAGCAGAACATATTCAGTAGAAGGTTAGTTAGGTGAGAATGGCTCAGTTTTTCAACTGTGGCCCAGCAAACATCTTAATCCTATGTTTGCTGAGCTCAGTAGAACAGGATATTTCCTGCTCACACAACCTCACAAACTTCTAAGAGTACTTAATTATTAAAGTCAAATTATTCTTGAGTAGTCCATGAACATCACAAAGTCATCAGATCTAACTTCACGTTTCCAAGAACAAATTTATATGCCTCACTTATTTCAGATGGACGCAATACTTTAATATGCCTTTATTCTAGTGGAGATGAAACAGAGGAGTCTTTAATTTGACAGGATGGATTTTTCCAATTTCAGAATTCATTTTTAAAAAAAGATTTAAATAGGGGCAAGATACTTCTGAGCAGTTTTAAATTGCAAACAAGGTTGCTCACTAAGAGGTCGACATATTTGGCAACCATACATTATTGATTGTTCTTTATGAACTAGCAGTCCAAGAATGCTGAAATGGACCTCCTACAAATATATCTTGCAAAGTACTATTTTGTCATGTTTCTTTCTATTTTTCAGAACTCACTAGCAGAACTGATTGATGGGTTGTCTTATTGTACCAGGAAGACTTGTCATTCAACTCTTTGACCTTGTCTTCGCACTAACAGTCAAGTGCCTTTGAAATCTGTTTACTTCAGAATTTACAAGAGTATTAATGACAAGACGTCAGCACTTTTTAGGTTTGAAAAGCTCTAAGAATAGTAAGAGAGTTTGGCACAGTACGGTCTATGTACTTAAAGCAAGAGAGGAGCACTTATCTATTCAAAACTGATTAAGGAGGAATGACAATTTTTATGCCATATTTTGTTTGGGGTCATCATAAACCATGGCACTGTTAGGAACTGGAGAAGAAAACCTTGTTACAGATTTCTGGGTACAAGTCTTAATCGACAAATTCCATGCCTCTTGGGATTGACTCCTACAATTGGTGGAGTAACCTTGCAATAATCAAGTAGGCTCACCAGTCATCTGACTTGCTGCCAGATTAGCTTTAAAAGAATATCCTGTATACTTAAATTGAGCTAATACAAATAGGCAATCTGATATTTGTGAATATAATTTGCATTTTCTGATTGCCCTTTGAATATCTAAATTTTACCTGCTACCAACCCAAATGTCTGCATCAGATATTATGTTTCAGATATTCAATTTGAGTATTTTGGTCATTTTTGTCGTGTTATTTAGCGTTAAATAAAACTACCAAAATGACCCAAATACTGACATGGAAAAACTGATACGAAAATACCAGAATTTCCTACAAGTCTAACTTACCAGGAAAAAAATAGGTATGGCTCTTTGCAGCAGTAGAACTCTTCTACTGAACAGAACCCAACCCAAACAAGGCAAATACTAGGGGTAGGAATTCAGATTCAAATTAAATTGGTAATTTCTCAGAATGGGCTGTTATGGATTAGTCTAAACTGAACTGGAACAGCACAACAAGCCTGTTTCTAGTCAGTTCTAAAATTAAAAATAAAACAATTACTGTGCATGATTAAATTGCTGGTGGACCGTTCGTCACATGCACACCCCTATTTCCATAATGGAGGTGAATGCGCAGCCGTTCTGGGCATGCATAGTGGCCATTTTGTGCATGCGCAGACCGGCTGTCCTTTTCCAAATGGGCACACATGCACAGAATGTTTAGCAGCTGTGTATGAACTGCATTTTTATTAGAAATTAAAGTCGATGATTATTTTTTTGTGATTATTTTTTTCCTTTTACATTTAGCCCAGAATTTGCTAAGGTTCATGCAGGTGGTCTCTACATAAAGAAAGAAGTTCATGTTTATCACAGTTAAGATGAAGGTTCTAGAACTTGCCCATTAAAAGGTAGGCAAGGGAACATTCTGTTGTTTTTTGTCTTACATGAGAGCAGAAGTTTAGAAGAAGTTCACTTTTTTGGTCTTCTTGATAAGTTACAGTCTGAGCCTCTAAAAGTGAAATTAAATCTCTATGGACGGTAAAAAAAGCAAATAGGAATTAATGAAAAATAAAATAGCAGCCCATGAGTCCAGTACCATTCATTTAGTTAAAGGTTGGATGTCAAATGAATTATTCACGACCACCAAAATATTCATAATTTTAGACCATGTACCTGCAAGAGATTAGTACTGCTATCGACTACTGCAGTGGTTCTCAACCATTTGCTTATGTAATCTCATTTTGAGACTAGAACTGAAATGTGTACCCAATGCAGATACAACTATCGGGAAGATGTGTGGTATCCAAGCTGCTTCAAGACAGGTGACTAGCGCTGAGACAAGAGTAAATGTTCCTGCTATGTAGGAAAACACCAACCTTTCAGGAGTGCTTGCAAATGTCTGTCAGTATTTTGTCTGTTACTAGTGATTCTGCTCTTATGCCATTTTTTCATCACTTTCTGGGAATTTTTCATCACTTCCCAGGATTTTTTTATTTATTTTTTTGTCATTTTCATTACTTCCCAGTTCCTAGGACTTTTTGTCACTTTCAAGAACTTTTCATCATTTTTCATTCTGGGACTTTTTCATCATTTTCTGGGAAATTTGAGACAGTTTTACACCACATTTACGGCAATTTCCTGCTCTTCTCCGTGTTTAGCCAGCAAGTTTTCATTTCCATAGCCCCAAGGTTGCACGTGGCACACACGATGCTTGGGACAGGCCCATGGCAACCACATTCAACTTACAAAAAATGGCAAAAACAGCAGGAAATCTGGTAAGTTTCCACATTATGCAAATCACAGCAAATGCTCTGCTTTCAACGGAAGCAGCACTCGCCGAGATTTGTTTTGTTTCAGGTCTATAGGTGACTGACTTGGTGGTGGGGCGAGTAGACAGGGCACACACTGTTGGACTGGCTGGCAGATAGGAAAACAGATAACCATTTCACTCTATATGAGATGTAGGCCATTTTTAAATGGACCGTGGTGGGTGGGTGGATGGGTGTGCAGCTCTGGTGGGTGGAGATGGGTGTAGTGCAGGAGCGCGTACACAACCCCATCCATCCCCCTTGGCATTCACACTGGTGCCTCCACCCAGCCCACCCTTCTTGGCCTTGCCTCACCTCCTGTTCGGCCCAGCCTTTCAGAACCCCCTCTAAAGGGTTGTCAGAAAATGGCTGCTGCAGACTGGCCAATGTCTCACTTCTGTTAGCAAGCCTCAGACCTGTTTGTACCTCATTGCCTCTGCTCTGCTTCCCAGGGCCCAGTTTCTCCATGTCCCTTGCCCACTCTTCTTCTTGAATCCTGGCAGCCACACTCTATACTGATCCCTGGCCCCAAGGTGCTCCTCGCCTTGTACCTGACTATGCTCCTGGAACTTCCTCTGAGGCCCTGATCCAGCTTTAACTGGGAGGCATGACTGCCCACACCTTCTTCCTTGACACCACACTTCAAGAAGGATGTAGACTAATTGGAGAAGATTCAGAGGAGACCAACTAAGATGATAAACAGGCTGTGTGAGGAAAGACTGAAAGAATTGGGTATCTTCATCCTCGGGAAAACTTCCTGTGAGAACTGTTGAGCAATGGACTAAATTGCCCAGGGAAGTTGTGGAATCTCCTTCCTTGGAGGTTTTCAAAACCTGGCTGGACAAGCATCTGCCCATGGTGCTGTAGTCAGGGATATCCTGACATAGAGCAGGGGGTTGAACTAGATTAGTGGTTCCCATACTGTGGTCCGCGGGCCCCTGGGAGTCCGTGAAGCATTCCTTGGGGTTCCGCGACAAGACCCAGTTGCTGCAAATCACGTGGTTGTGTAAATGTATGCAGATTAGTTGGGGGTACTTGGCTCTTCACTAAGGTTGAAAAGGTGCACATAGTCACAAAATGTTTGTGAACCACTGAACTAGATGAACCCCTTGATGACCTCTCCAATTCGTAAAATTATATTATTCTATATGTACAAGACTCATGCTTGGTTTCTTGGTGGAGCTGTTAAAGGAGACCATCTATGGACTTAACAGCAACGAGCCCAGGCTAACAAACTAAACTTCCAAAGCTTACCCAATATCACGACATTAAATCATAGGAACATTGGAACAATTAAAAACAAACAACATATTCAATTACTTTGAACTAATTATGCCTGTGTGCAAACAGTTGTCAAATAAATTGCCATTTTTTCTCACGATACCAGTTGTGTAATTCTTGGTCTGTAATTTGTTAGCAAGAAAGTTGTTGGGACACACAATATACAAACAGTCCTGACTGCCCACACAGGTTACATGCTACATTTCTGGTATTTAACAAATCAATTAGGTTCCTGTTATAAAGACCCTCATGTCAGGTTTTGGTAGAAGCAGGGCTTGAACCCAGATCTCCAGAGCCCAAGACAGGCTCTTTGTCCATCCAGCCATCAGAAATGCTGGGTGTTTCACATATTCAGCTACATATGTCTCAGACCTCACTAGCTCCCTGATTGGTTGGGCCCTGTCTCCTCATTGGTTGCCCTGGTCTATATAGAGACCCACAGGAAACAGGAAGTGTCTCCACAACACAAGTGGATAGTCCAGCTCTCCTCAAGTCCTCTGATTTCTAGACTTCTGTTGCAGACTTTACCTTGGCACCCATGGAACTGGACCAGGCTAGACTCTGGCAACTTGATTTATAATTCTCATTTTTTTTTGCTTTGAAAAGGCTTCCGGATTTGACAAATATCCCTGCCATTTGCTAGAATCTCCCTGCAGAAAGTGAACAAAAATGGCATGAATACAATTGAAACAAATTAATTTTAAAATATGAACCTAATATTCATGAAAAAACTTGGATGGTATTAAGCCAGTTCTTCTCAACCAGAAAAAGTGATTTCAATTATTCATGCCATTTCTTTCTTGTGCTATGTATCTCTATGAGGTCTCAGCATCACAACTACTGCCATATGCTCCTTGTCTGAAACCAAATTCAGCCAATCTTAAAAAATGTACTGAAACATGGAGAAGATGTCCAAGATAAAATGAATGGGCACAATCACTCTTTTGGCTCACATCCTCACTGATTCTATGGAGGTTTTCTTGGCTCCTCAATCAAACCTGAGTGGAGAACCAGCACTCCTGACTCTTGCTAATCCATTTGGCGTCAGCAGGGAATATGGCCCATCCAAATAACACCACCTTAAGAACAGCACGGCAGGAGAGTGCCGACTGCCAACTTAAAAGAAACCACCCACACGCTAACCAAGTCCGTCAATGGAATCGTTGACAAACTGCCCATTCTTTCTCTAGTGAACAAACTGTTCCGAGTATTGGAATACATTGATGAGAATGAAAGAATTTGCGCCATATGCTCTTCAGTATGTCATAGTAGCAGCAGTAGTCTGGGGAACAATTAAGCGTCACGCTGTGAGTCCCTACAATATACAAGAACTACGAACAAACACATAGGGAAGGGGGAAGAAATCCACTAATGCCAGCACAGGAAGTGTATCTCATGGGACAAAGGCACCTGCTCTTAAAGGAGAAGAGTCACTCAGTGCTTTAGGTTGAGGTAAATACCCCTACTTCACCCCCACTATTGTGTTATACTGAGAGCTAGCTAGGCTCATGGAATGGATACTACATAAACAATACAGCAATCATTTGTAACAGGGGTGACTGCTTTAAAGCAAACAACCTTTAAAATCCCATAACAGATAGGCAAGTTATAAGCATGCTGCTATTGAAAAGTTATAACCTAAATTGGCAGCAGCTCTCTACAATAGTTTGTAGCTAGCTGAACTGTTTGCAATTAGCACCTTCCAGCTGCAGTCAGCTGATCAGGAGTATGTGATGGTCTGAGCCAATCCTGTGAAAGAGGAAGCAGCAGGGAGGAGCATAAAAACAGACTGCTGACCAGATCACAGAGGAGCTGGAGGAGGAAGGTTGCATGGAGAGAGCAAGTAAGTGGAACCACCTCAACCCAGTCAGCAGCTAGAGGAAACACCCCAGCCCTGGAGAACTCTGCATGGACCAAGAACTTTGATTCTATGCAAACTTCATAGGAGAAGCAGATGCGACTCAAAGGACTCCATAGACTAACAGAGACTATGAATTGTTTACATCTTTGCCTTATGGAACTGTTGATACCCGGATGGGACAAACTTTGTGTAATGTTTTATGTTTGGGGACCCACATTTAGGAGAAGCCCCGCAACTCAGTGGTACGGGCCCAGCTATAAGGGGAGATAAGAGGCGTCTGGGAGGGCATTAAGCCCTAGTTTGGGGTATTAGAGCCCATGACAACTAAATTGGATTGCCTTGTTCAGCTAAGAGGCATTTTTGTGTAATGTGCCAGTGGACATTATTGCTACACGCAATGAGATATAATTTTGGACTGATGTAAGCCCTCTAGCGGCACAAAGCAAGATTTTGTGTGGATGGGATCAGAAGCTGATTCCCCTAAAAGGTTCCTCCAGAACTGGAGAACCCGCCCATTATTCCACATCATCTATTTCCATAATTAACAACATGCTCTAGGAAAAGCATTTTTTTTTTTGCAGCCACTAGTTAACTTTGGTATTTTCAGGCAGTGGTGCTGCCTGAAACTTAAATGTACAGCCAACAAGGGACTGCTGAAGCTCCGAGGTTGAGGAAACCGCTTGACCTACCTTTCTGAAAATTTAACCATGGCTGTAAGTTGTGAGGGCCATCATATCCACAAAGTTTGAAAAAGTTCCATTAGGAAAATAAAATGTTATAACTGCTTAAATGTTAATTGGTCTCATGGCTGAACATGGGGGGGGGCGTCTCCCATCTGCTCCGAGAGTTCTGGCCCCACAGGTGAGGGGATGAGGTGAGGCTCTGTCCCTTTCAGGTCCCAAGAGCTCTGGACCCATGGCTGAGTATAAGGTGTGAGGCAGTGTGACTTATTTCAGCTAATACAATCTTACACCATGAAATGCTGCTGTTTCCCAAACTCATTTGTTTCTACTGCCTTGCACAGCAGATGCTGAAGTGATGCAGTAAATGGAGCATCCAGTTAGGAATTCTTAAGGGGCGGCAAGTTCACCTGAAAAAACATTTGAAACCATTTGGTAGGAAGTATCTCTTCCCACCACTCCTGTAACACCTCACAGGCACTCAGCAACATATGGCCCATTGGGGTGAGGGGTGAAAACCTACATAAATACATCTGTAAGTATTAATGAGAGAGACTAGCTAGCTACATTAACTGATACACAAGAGGAATGCGGAATGCATTTTTCTTAGTCACTGAACTGTCATTATACCCATCAGAGTCAACATTTTCTAAAAACATTACCTGCTCATCTGGTGTACACTTGTGATATCCTGGCCCTGTGGAAATAACCATCATTCAGTGCTAGCCTTGTCATTTGTCCCTCATTTGAATTTCTCTGTACTTTGAATTTGTCAATTTTACCAAACTTTTTTTTGGGGGTGGGGGGGAGACATGTATTCTATTTTCTGCTGCAATAAATCCATTGTTCTATGTACTACAAATTCTTTTTAGCACTTCTTTTTACTTAATTTGTATATATGGAAAGCTTTCAGATTAGAAAGTTTTTCAAAGCAGCAATATTCTCATGTTTTAAGAGCCACGCAGCTATCTGAAACAGGCAGTGCTAATTCTGAAGCAACTATTTTTGTTCTCCTGATTCAGCTTTCAACTGTAGTACTGAGATGTGGGAACAATGAAGTCAAATTCTGTTCTACTATAAAAAAAAACCAAGAACACCACAACTTATGTCAATCAAGGTTTGTTTATTTATTCTAATATAAATGTATTAACTTCCCTTATCCTGAGGCTCAGGATGGGATACAGCACGTAAAATCATAAAGAGACTGTAGCAGGGCACAGTCAGAAAGGACTGTGGTCCCTTTAAGAATAGAGGGTGCCAGCAAGAGACTAAGGGCGCTTTTAGACGATCCCGCTAACAAGCGGGATCGTTCAGAGGCGGGATCGGGCACCCACCTTTCTCTCTACGCCGGGTCTGATGCTCAGAAGAGCATCAGACCCGGCGTAGAGACTCAGTGCGCATGCGCGCCCTTCTGTGCATGCGCACTCGTCAAAATATCCCGAAGTGTGCCGTGAAGTCGGCACAGCGGCGATCCGCGTTGGACGGGGCAGGATCGCCTGTCCGGTCTGACGCGGGGAAGAGCCGGCTTAAATGTGCGTTTTCAATTTAAACGAGCGCAAAGAAACGCGGCTGATCAAAGGATCAGCCGCGTTTCTTGTCTCGTTTAAAAGCAGCCTAAGTATGAGTTGATATGAACTTGCCGGAGCCAGTCCAGTGAGATAATGGAAAACACAGTAAAGAAACAGAGTGGGCAGACACTGGCCCTTTAAGGAGGAAGATGCTGGAGCCTGGCCACACCCCTCTGGGGGAATAATAAAGAGAAGCCTGAACAGAGAGGCTTCAGTCAGTGCCTGGCTGCTTAACAGAGCCCATCTCCACTAGAAAGAATGCTGGGATAAGCAGCAGAGAGATGGCCAGAGATTGTAGTGCTGAACTCACAAAGGGATAAACAGCAGAGAGATGACCAAAGATTGGAGTGATGACCTGATTGAGGGACAAACAGCAGAGAAACTGCCAGAGATTGGAGCGCTGGCCTGAAACATGCAACTCTGTGTAAGCCTGCCAGAGTGCCTGGCTTGGCTTGGGCCAGAGTTGCGGAAAGAGTTGCACTCCCAGTGTTAGCCAGAACCCTGAGAGATTGTGAGCCAGTGGGCCCGATCCCATGGTCTGCGGGCCCATGTGCACAGCGCAAAAACCACCTGCATCTCCAGTGACAGCACACTGTGCCACGTGGCTCCTGCTCACATGTGCGCACCTGCAGCTTGCACACGGCCCCACTGTTTGAGAGACTGCCATGCTATCGTGAAGATACTATGTATATATTATGAATCAATTATGAATAGAGCTGAATTCCCTACAGATTGATACTTATTAGGACCTGATCCTGCAGGGACTTACCACAAGACACTGCCACCTTGCTAGAGACATAAAAAAAAAACCAATTAAAGTCACTTACCCAAACCTCACCAATCCCTATCCCTGCCTGTCAAATGCCCAGCCAAAGTTGTATATTTTACTTATTGAAATGTCAACACTGTTCATCAGAGTTGGTTTATCATTCCCCAACCCACCACACCCCAACCTTTGAAAACCATTAACACTTTTAAGAGGCATAGAAGTAGAAAGAATAAATTTGGCACTTAAAAACAAACAAACCAACAGTATATTTAATTTACCCTCAGGGTGTCAGTGGAGATAAATAGAGCCTATTTTAAGCTGGGCCATAAAATCCAAAAGATCTTTAAAGGGAAGATATAATTTACCACACACTGAAATGAGGAGAGAATTTGATTTTAATCTATGGTAGCTGCATTAACCAACATTGATCTACCTGTCCTAAGACACTGTCCCATCCATTAAATTTAACAGTAATAATAACTGCCAGTGCTAAATCTTGTTTTTAATCATATGACAAAGCAGTAAATAGTCCTGAATGTCAGGCCTGTTTTTCAGATAACGCTAAAACAAAATGTGAACTTTCTATTGAATGCTATGGTTTTTGCCTATTCTCTGACGCTCCCCCTTACAACTTCACTCTTGCATACAACACACTAAATCATACAACATACTGAAACTGGAGGCAAACAAAACATGAGCAGTTATCTGAGTTTTATGATCATAGACCCATCATGATCTTGCAATAATGAAACCTAGCTTTCCAAACAGGTACTTCGACAACAGTATAGACCAGGTTTCCATTATTATTACTAATAATAATAATAATAATAATTCTATAGGGCTACTAGGCATATGCAGTGCTTTATAGTCACATAGTCATTGAGACAGGTCCCTGCCCAGTGGGATTACAAAACTAAGATGGACAAGGGTGAGAGGAGCACAGGGAAAGACGGACACAAATTCCCATTTTACAGATGGGGAACTGAGGCGGAGAGGTTGTGACATGCTCAAGGTCACCCAGTGAGATCATGGCTAGGACAGGTTTCAAGCCCTGGCTTCCCAGCACCAAATCCAGCACCTTATACACTACACCAAACTAAGTTTCCAGGCTGAGAGGTTGTGACTTGCCCAGGGCCATCCAGTGAGTTCCTGGCTAGGTCAGGATAAACCAATAGTAGCCCATGAAGCCATGGTAAAATGGTTTGCAACCAGTTTGTGGGCCTAATTATGGCTACAGCAAAGCAATATGATCCCCACTGATGTTACCACCATCTTGACGGGAACAGGAGATGGCTTGGGATGATCATAATGCACATTCCCACCATCAATAGATGCACACTTGGGTCATCTTTCCCTCCTCGCCTCTCACAAGAGATGGCCATGGTGCCAGGAAGGACGAGTTCTGCCTGATTTGTGCTGTCACAACAATGAGCAGTGATTACTAGAACCAAGCATGGATTTTTAAGAATCAGTGTTCCCCACACGCGCCCCTTCCTACCTTGTAGGGGGGGCAGCGTATGAGGGAGCGGGGTTTGCCCCACCCAATCGGGAGAAGGCAGGCGGGAGAGCCCACAGGTGGCGCCATGGCGTTGGAGGTGCCGGAAGCCAAGTCTCGCAAGGCAAGACTTCGAGAACGCCATCTTGGAGCACGGCTGGAAGGAGCCAGTCGCGCTGAAGACCGTGGTGAAGGAGGAAGCAGGAGCTGCACCTCCGATCCCCTTCAGCCTCAGTAGCCAGCGCACAAGCAAAAAGCAAGGATAAATGAGTCTTAGCTCCTCCACAACTCAGTGGAGAGCTGCTGCGCCGCATGAGGGCAGTGGAGCGGTCCTCCCGCCTCCTCTCCACAGCAGAGCGGCCCGATGTCCGGGCTGTAACCAACCCAGGCCCAGTCACAACACTCCCCACAGGCGAAGCATGACATGGGGAAGAGAGGTAAAGGCCAGACTAAGCGCCCCCCTGTTGGAAACAAGGTAGAAAGAAACCAGCATGCCAAGGCAATCCTGACCTCCCTGTAGTGCAGAATGGGGGGGTTGTGAGGGGGTCCTGAGGGATGCCAGCCTTCCCGGGAACCCTCCGTGGCTGAGCAGTCTGCCACCCGCAACAGGGGAAGCAGGTAGATCTCACCACCACTCCCCCCGAAGGGGGTGCTCCGGACCCCCTTGCGGTGGGCAGAAGGTGATTCCCCCAGAGACCGAAAGAACCCATTCTGACCCCCAGGAGGGCGGACAGACCCTTGAGACCCCCCACTCGATACAGGGATGACCCGCCCCTCCCCCCAGTACCCAAGCGGCATAGGGACCCCACACCCCCTCCCTGCCTCGGTGGGAAGGGCAGCGAGATTTGTCCCCTGACAGCCAAAGTGAGAAGACACCGCCCAGACGTTGCCCACGAAGCAACCCAGCATGGGTCATACTCGAGCAGCTGCAGGACTTCGCCGGTAGAATGGAGGCACTCGAGGTGACTGTGCAAATGATGGCGGAGAGGTTTCGCACCTAAGGGAGGCACCAGCGCACGAGGCAGAACCTGAGCCAGCAACGTCCCACCTTCCCAGCCCCCGGTGCCAATACGAGCTTCAAAGACCACGCCCAGGTAGGTGCTGCTATGACACTTCCCCGAGGGAATGGGAGCCAGCCAGCGGCGGGTGCTGCACTGGCCTTGGATGGAGTGGCATGCCCACACTTCCCTTACAGCAGAGGCTGGGCTGGGTCGGATCACGAGTCCCGTGACCTGAACAGCCACCCTCCAGCCCCCAAATAGGGTGCATTCATGGACAGCTGCCACAGGGCGCAGCCACGTGCGGGGAGTATCAGAGGCAGGTAGCCCAAGTGTGGGCACAACCTGGGCACCACACCACTCTGGGCCAGTCGGTCTGCCCAAGGGTACAAGAGATCCCCCCATTAGCTGGTGGATATGCAGAGGTGAATGCTCCAACTGGGGCCCACCTGATGCAGACCACCAGGGACAAGATATGGAAGGGAGAATACGTTGATGTGTTCTCCTTCCTCTTCAGCGACCCCATCCCTGACCCTAATTCCAAGGAAGAGGGCAAGGACAAGGAGAAGTTTAAGAGGCCCAAGGCGGACTGTAATTGGTCCAACTGGTCAGCGGCCTTCTCAGTACTGATGGACATCATGTTGCAGATGGCCCCAGAGCGAGCCACCGAACTGATAAAATATCAGGATATAGTTTGGAGGGCTTTCATCACAGGCAATCCTGGGGCCTGGCTGTGTTATGATGAGGTTTTCTGGAAGTGGGCCTCCATAACCCCAGGGCCCCAGGACCTGTGGCTCGAGTGCATGAGCAACATGACTGACGTTCCGCGCACTGACAGAGGCCATGCCCTCGTCAGGGGCGGGGTGGCGCCCATGAATGACCCCTTTCAGTTGGATGGGCACCGCCCCCACCACCAAGGGGGCAACATTTTGGGAATATAATGAGGCGGGGAGCTATGCCCGCTCCCCCGCCATTTCTGGCACGCCTGTTCCCACTGCAATCATGCAGCCTGCCACTGCAGCAAGGTCATGTCTCAACCCAGGCACAAGCCACCAACCAGACCAAGGGGGCCAACCCCCGGGTGGTAGCAAGGGCCCCAATCCCAGTACAGCATAGGGCCTTAAACAGAGCCTTACGTGACTTCCCTATGTGGGGGGCGGTGCAGTATGTGGTGAAGGGTTTTAGAATGACTTTGTTTTATGTATTTTTATATGTTGTTGCCGCTCCAAGCCACCATTGTGCGAAAGGATGCGGGGTAAAAATGTAATGTAATAATAATAATAATAATTAATAATAAATAAAGCACCCAAAATGGGTCCCGAACCTTAAATCCGTTAGGGGTAAGGAGCACTTGGTGCATGCCAAGCTCCAAAAGGAAATATTGGCAGGCAGAGTAGCCGGTCCTTTCGAGTCTCCACCCATGGCCTTGCTGCACGTCTTGCCACTGGGGGTAGTACCAAAAATTACCCTGGGGGAGTACTGTATGATTCACCATCTCTCCTACCCCAGGGGTGGGTCGGTCAATGACGCCATCCCCGAGGAGCTCTGTTCCGTCTGCTACGCTTCGTTCAATGCGGCTGTCCAAATGACCATGGCCTGCGGCCCAGGAGCACTCTTGGCGAAGTGCGACATTAAGTTCACCTTCCGCCTCCTGCCAGTCCGTCCAGACGATTTCGAGCTACTAGGTTTTCAGTTCCAAGGTAACTTTTACTTTGACAATGCCATGCCAATGGAGTGTTCCATATCCTGTTCAGCCTTTCAACGTTTTAGCTCGCTTCTCAACTGGTTGGTCCACCACTGAGCCCAGTCACGTTTTTTCATCCATTATATCGATGACTTCCTGGTTTTGGGTAGGGCAGGCACGGGAGAGTGCGAGAGGCTACTCCACACTTTCCAATCCATAGCGCTCGAGCTCGGAGTCCCCCTCGCCCCAGAAAAAACAGTTGGACCGGTCACAGTGCTTACATTCTTGGGGATAGAACTAGATACGGTTAAGGAAGGGTCACGCCTCCCTCAGGACAAACTAGTCCCCCTACTCGGGGCGATCAGGCAATGTCTCATGTGTGCAAAAATTATGGTGCGCCAACTGCAGGGCCTGGTGAGTAGTCTGAACTTTGCCTGCTGAGTGGTAGCTCCGGGGCGAGTATTCTTGTCCTGTCTATACAACAAGGTTCCCAGAAACCTGGCCCCCTCCCCCACTACCAGATATGGGTAACGGCAGACATGAGAGATGACCTGCTAGGCTGGACCCGTTTCTTGTCCTCCTTTAATGGTGAGAGTCTCTGGAGACAAGAATTGCTGTTGGAGGCTGAACTGGAGGTTCAGTCCGATGCAGCTGGGTCCCTGGGCTTTGGACTGTACTTTCGGGGCAGGTGGTGCGCTGCCCCATGGCCCCCCACAATGGTCGAGATGGGAGCAACCCGGGACCTCACCTTTCTCAAGCTCTTCCCTATTGTGCTTGCAGTTCACTTATGGTTCAAAGACTTCACCAATAGAACAGTTCTGTTCTGGTGCAACAACCTAGCGGTGGTCCATGTCCTCAACAACCTGTCCTCCAAGTTCACTAGAGTAACGGGGCTGGTCAGGGCGTTCGTGCTGCAGTGCCTAAACAACAACATTCTGTTTACATCTAAGCACATCCCAGGAGTAAACAGCATAGCCAATGCACTCTCCCGCCGCCAGATGGACTGCTTTAGGCAACTGGCACCAGCAGCCAGCGACAAACTCCAAGTCACATCAACCCACATGTGAAACATTGGACAGTAGATCTGTACAAGGCAGTTCAGGGTTCATTAACACCCAGCACCAAGGAGGCATACCTCAGGGCATTCTCCCAGTTTCAGCAATTCAGGGTGTCCAAAGGTTGAGATATGGGTTTTCCCATACTGGAGCCGCAAGTCCTGCAGTTCGCCATGTCACTGCGCACAAGTGGCCTTGCACTGGCCATGATATCCGGCATACTAGCAGCAGTCTCTTTTACCAGCAAGCTAGCAGGCCACACACCTACAGACCAAGGTTTCTTTGAAGGTAGATTGACTGAAGCGTGGGCGTGAGAGCGTGGCCCTAGGGTGGATAAGCAGGTTGCCCATCACCCGGGAGATTCTCCTAGAGTTAACAGCTTCCCTTCCCCAAGTGTGTTTCAATGTTTTCAAGGCTAGCCTTTTTGGCGCGGCTTTCAAGTTGGCCTTCTTCGGAGCCTTCCGAGTCGGCGAACTAATGGTAGCCTCCAAATGAGACTTGGCGGCCAGAGCAGTAAGAGGTAGTGACATTAGAATTAAAGGCCAGACCCTCTATATCCTCCTTCGCAAAGCAAAAAATAACCAAAACCACATGAATACATGACCCTCCGTCCCAACTTTCCCGGTCCCTTTCTTATACACGAAGACGGTACACCCCGACCTGCCACCAATTCTCGTCCGTCCTTTACCGGGCGCTGCAAAAAACATGCCAGGCAGCCCACCGTTTCAGTTCCCACTCCTTCTGTATTGGTGCCGTGAGCTACGCTTCTGTCCTTGGGCTGTCAGATGACATAATCAAGGAAATAGGGAGAGGGAGATTGGGGGTATTCCGATCATACATGCATAGCTTAGCTCCCTAGGTCCGCCCGTATTAACCTCAATCTGTTTTATCTACAGTACCAGGAACAGAAGGCGAGAGCAAACTGATCTGGATAACTGGCCAGAGCATTGTGTACTGGGCGGGCAAAGCCACAGATCGTATCCATTGCGGCTCCCAGCAAGGCCTCAGCGACAGGGCCAAAGTTATTTGGAAGGCCAGAAGCGGCATGAGACAGGAACAGCTGATGCTGTTGATCCATGGGGCCTCCAAAGGGCGGCACCCCGATATTTGGATAGTGCACTTAGGTGAGAACAATCTTCCCAAATCAACGGGGCTGGAGCTAGTGATCAAGATAAAGAGGGACTGGGTAGAGGCCAGCAGGATACTGCCAAACACCAAACTGATATGGTCATACATGATCGGGAGGATCAGGTGGGCCAACGCAATCCACCCAGGTACAGTAGATAGGACCCACAGAAAGATCAATAAGGAAGTAGAAAAGTTAGTCTTCGCTCATGGTGGGGACACCAACGTCCATAAGGAGATTTGCTTTTCGCGGCCTGAATTATATAAGGCAGACGGAGTACACTTCTCTGACGAGGGTATCCAGATGTACCTGATGGCCATAAAAGAAAAGCTGCTGCAGTTTCTATAAGGTTGGGTTGCGGGGCTAAATCTAGCCAAGCATACGCTGGCAGTTTATTGTGGCAGGGGTCCAGGTGATGAATAATTAACAGTTTTCCATAGACTTAGCGGTTCCTTAAGTCATCTCCTTATGAGATGGGGCCACGGGCGATGCTAGAGCAGGGGCAGCCAGCTTCCAACCCAGGTCCAGAAGGGAGGGGCGAGCTATACACCAGAGGTCAGGGGTGGTCCCCGTGGCTTTGGTCACCAGAGGTCCCGACCTCCCCGACCAGCCAGGTGGCTGGAGTGAGAGCGACCTAGCAGTAGTTAAAGTTACACGGTACCGAGGGACATCAGACCGCACACGTCAGATGTTTCAGTTAGTTGTTAGATAAATTAACTAATAAATTTAGTACAGGCTGGACCCAGGAGGGAGGATGCCCCCTCCCTGACTTTAATAACATCAATAAAGTGAGGCCTTTTAACCCCAAACATGTGTGCTTGTCTTCTTCCAGGGTGCTGGGGCAATAGTCTGGCATGACTTATTCCTGGTCTCCTCCTTTGATAGAGGAACTAGTTTTGTGGATGACAGGAATACTGTGGACTTGATTTCAGCAAAGCATAGGGCTGAACTGCATCAGCCCATGCATATTCATTGAGTTTTTCTGCTATTTAAGCCTGCTTGAGAAACCATAATCAAGGATTGACTATCAGTGACTCTTCATCAAACTGGAAGGATGTACTGGGTGGAGTCCTGAAGAGCTCTGCCCTAGGTCTGGTGGTGTTCAACATCTTTATTAATACCTGGGAGGAAATAATGGAAGTAATGCTTATTTAGTTTGCAGATGACAGAACTGAGAAGGGTAGTTAACACCTTGAAAGATAGAATTAGAATCCAAAATAATCTTAGGTTTGAAAAATTGGCAGAAATTAATAAAATGAAATTCAACAGAGATAAATGTAAAGCTCTACATTTAGATAAGAAAAACCAAATGTGCCTGTGAAATAGCTGGCTTGGCAGCAGCACCAATCAAGATGATCAAGGGATCGTGGCTGTTCACTATGGATATGAGTCAGCAATGTAATGTGGCTACAAAAAAAGGCCAATGTAATTTTAGTCTGCATTCACGGAAACATTGTTCCAAGTCACAGGATGTAATAATTTCCTTCTATTCTGCGCTGGTCGGACCTAGCTGGGTCTGTTGAGCCTAGGGGGACAGGAGTGGCAGTCTTCAAATATCTAAGAGTGCCACAAAGAAAATGCAAGGAACTGTTTTTCATTGCCAGTGAGAGTAAGATCAGAAATAATAGGCTCAAATTACAAGGAGGTAGATGTTGGTGAAATATCAGGAAAAAAAACCTCTTTACAGTAAGAACTGTCGACAATGGAACAAGTTGCCTAGGGAGACTGCAAGCTCTCAGTCACTGAAGCTTTTCAGTCATAAGCTGGACACAACAGTCATCTTTTGTGGAGGGTGTAGCTATGGACATCCTGCATCAAAGCAGGGGACTGGACTAGATGACTTATGAGACCCCCTTCCAACACTATGATTTTATAAGGTGGGCTGAAGCCATTTATGGTGGATGCATGACAGCCCATAAGAAATTGAAGGGAATATGTGGTGTGCTGGTCTGAAAAATGTGGGAATCCCCCATTACCAAGGACAGATGGATTTATATTCTGGCTAGACAAAAGTAAGTTCATTTAGACGACAGTGCTGCACCTCCTCAAGCAGCACGGGTCACTATTGTTTATTACTAATTAGTAGTAGTAATTAGTAGTAGTAATTGCACCATGTGCAGCCCCTCCTCTCTTCGCTTCACTGGCTTCCCCTTCCTGAACGAATCCTGCACAAGCTCCTAGTCTTCACCTATAAAGCTCTTCACAACCTTGCTCCCCCCTACCTCTCTGCACTTATCGCCCTCCATACTCCAGCCCGTGCACTTCGCTCCTCCTCTGTCCCTTCTCTTGCCATTCCACGCCTTCCCTGCTCCCCTAAGCGCCTTCGTCCCTTCTCACTTGCTGCCCCCCATGCCTGGAACTCCCTCCCTGTCCACATCCGCCTTGCCCCCTCCCTTCATACCTTCAAATCTCTCCTTAAAACTCACCTCTTTCGCTCTGCTCTGTCTGACTCTTTATCCTGCTGAGCCACTATTCCTATACCTACGATCGGTTTACCCTTATCCTTGCAACATGGACCTGCCTGCTGTCATTCTCATCGTAACCAAGCCAAGTACGTGCACTTGAGACCTCGCATCTTCATGAATGTTAGACCCCTTGTCTCTCCCTCTGTTCCCCTTCCTAAGTCTCTCCCCCAGCTCCTGTCTCTCAGATTGTAAGCCCTAGGGGCAGGGACCGTGTCTATTTTATTACTTTGTAAAGTGCCAGGTACACTGCTGGCGCTATATAAATGTTTGTTAATAATAATAATAATAATAATAATAGTAGTATTTCTAAAACTTATATGCCGCCCCCTCCTGCCTCAGGCATCTCGAGGCAGCTCACAACATTTAAAAACATTAAAATACACAATAATCAATAAAAACCGCCCCGAGATGTTTGCAGGAGGGGCGGGATATAAATATATTAAATAAATAAATAAAAACAATAAATTAACACCCATCCCTTCCCACCCTAAATCAATCCACCCCACCTCCCTTGGGAAAGGCCTGGCGGAACAGCCAGGTCTTACACTGTCTGCGGAAAGAGGGGAGGTAGGAATTCAGCGGACCTCCAATGGGAGGGAGTTCCACAGCCGCGGTGCAGCTACGGAGAATGCCCTCCTCATGGTAGACACCCGGGAAACCCAGGGGACCCCGAGGGCACCCCCAGACGACCGCAGGGGCCGAACCAGGGCCCGGAGAGTGAGGCTGTCCTGCAGATAGGTGGAGCCCAAGCTGTTTAGGGCTTTAAAGGTTAACACCAACACCTTGAATTGGGCCCGGAAAACTATCGGCAACCAGTGCAGAGAATGGAGCACTGGTGTAATGTGCTCGTGTCGGCTCATCCCAGTCAAGAAACGGGCCACCACATTCTGCACCAGCTGCAGCTTCCGAACCAGCACCAAGGGTAGCCCCACATAGAGTGCACTGCAGTAATCCAGTCTTGAGGTAATAAAAGCATGAATGATTATGGCTAGATCTGAGTCTGAGACGTACGGCCTGAGCCAATGCACCAGATGTAACTGGTGAAATGGCCCCTTCGTCACAACTTCTACCTGGGCATCCAGGTGAAGCTGCGGGTCCAGGAGCATCCCCAGACTCCAGACCTGCGAAACCAGGGGAGGATGGTCCGCATCGATGATGAGGGCCACTGCCCCCCCCAACCCTCCCAAGACAGAAAACTCTGTCTTGTCAGGATTTAGTTTCAGGCAACTCGCCCTCATCCAATCCCCCACAGCTGACAGACACCGAGTAAGCACCGAGACTGCTGGGTCTGAGTCAGAGGAAAATGAGAGATATAGCTGGGTGTCATCAGCATATTGATGACACCTCACCTCAAACTCCCTGACAACCTCCCCCAAAGGCTGCATATACATCTTGAACAAGAGAGGGGTAAGATGGAACCCTGCAGAACCCCATATGTGAGGCCCCGGGGGAAGATATTTATACCTACAATAACCACACAGAGCGACAATGATTAAAGAATTCTAGATGTTTTAAATCAGGAGCCACCCTGCTACCATAATATTCAGTGGGAGTTTCACTGCTGACTAGCATGAGAGGAAATCAGGTCCTTGGACATAAAAAGATCAGTTTAGAGACCAGAGGTTTCCCAATTTATTTATTTAAAAGATTTATACCCCACCCCTCCTGCCAGGGTGGCTAACAAAATCAAAATCAATAAAATACAATAAAACATATAAAAACATCATATACAATAGTAAGAATAGTAAAAATGAGGAGAAAAACCTCAACCCCCCCCTCCAACCCACCACCCCGTCCACCCTCATCCTTCTCCCTCGCCAAACGCCTGATGGAACAGCCAGGTCTTACAATTCCTACGGAAAACCCGGAGGTCCAGGGCCAGACCGGTCTCCACCAGGAGGGAATTCCAGAGGCGCGGCACGGTCACTGAGAGCGCCCTGTCCTGCGTAGCCCCCCAGGAAACCTGAGGGACCTCAAACAGGGCATCCCCAGAAGACCGCAGGGGCCAGTCCAGAGCCCTGGGAGTGAGGTGGTCTCGCAAATAGACAGGGCCCAGACTGTGTAAGGCTTTATAGGTCAAAACCAACACTCTGAATTGGGCCCAGAAGACTATTGGCAGCCAGTGCAGAGATCGGAGCACTGGTGTAATGTGCTCCCAGCGACCCAGCCCAACCAGGAGCCGGGCCGCTGCATTCTGCACCAGCTGCAGCTTCTAAGCCGTCACCATAGGTAGCCCCACGTAGGGCACGTTACAGTAGTCTAACCTAGAGCTGATTACAACCCCGCCACCTGCCCTCTCGACCTGATCCCTTCCCGCCTCCTCACCTCCATTGCTCACACTGTTGCCCTTCCCCTCTGTCTTCAAGCATGCCACTGTATCTCCCATCCTCAAAAAGTCCACCCTGGACCCCTCTAGCTACCGACCGGCTTCTGGAACGTGTTGTCTATTCCCACTGCCTTGAACTCCTCTCTGCCAAATCCTCCCTAGACCCTCTCCAGTCCGGCTTCTGTCCCCTTCACTCCACTGAGACTGCCCTTTCCAAAGATCACCAGCGATCTACTTTTTGCTAAATCTAAGCATCTCTACTCAATTCTTGTCCTCCTTGACCTCTCTGTTGCCTTTGACACTGTCGACCACTCGCTCCTACTGGACTCTCTTCACTCCCTGGACTTTTGCGGCTCTGTCCTTGACTGGTTCTCCTCGACCTCTTAGACCGCTCCTTCAATGTCTCTCTTTCCAATTCCACCTCCTCCCCCCCGCTCTCGGTTGGGGTTCCCCAAGGCTCAGTTCTGGGCCCTCTCCTCTTCTCTATCTACACCGTGTCCCTTGGCAAACTCATTGCCTCCCACGGCTTCCAATACCACCTCTACGCTGATGACACTCAACTCTCTCTCTCCACCCCCTCTCTTTCCCCTTCTGTCCAAGCTCGCCTCATCAACTGTCTCTCTGATATCTCTGCCTGGATGTCCCAACGTCAGCTCAAGCTCAACATGGCTTAGTCTGAACTCCTAATCTTTCCTCTCCTCCCCTCCTCCCCCTCTTCTCTGTCCATCCTCATTGATGGAGTCACCATACGTCCTGTTCCTCAAGCCCGTAGCCTGGGCTTCGTCTTTGATACTCACCTTTCCTTTAAACCTTACATCAACGCCGTCGCCAAGTCCTGTTGCTTTGCCCTCCATAACATTGCTCGGATTCGCCCCTTTCTCTTTGTCTCCTCAGCCGAAACCCTTGTTCACGCCATG
>QEPC01008520.1:1629860-1678536 GCA_003113815.1 Sphenodon punctatus | reverse complement strand
GGCTTCCAATACCACCTCTACGCTGATGACACTCAACTCTATCTCTCCACCCCCTCTCTTTCCCCTTCTGTCCAAGCTCGCCTCATCAACTGTCTCTCTGATATCTCTGCCTGGATGTCCCAACGTCAGCTCAAGCTCAACATGGCTTAGTCTGAACTCCTAATCTTTCCTCTCCTCCCCTCCTCCCCCTCTTCTCTGTCCATCCTCATTGATGGAGTCACCATACGTCCTGTTCCTCAAGCCCGTAGCCTGGGCTTCGTCTTTGATACTCACCTTTCCTTTAAACCTTACATCAACGCCGTCGCCAAGTCCTGTTGCTTTGCCCTCCATAACATTGCTCGGATTCGCCCCTTTCTCTTTGTCTCCTCAGCCGAAACCCTTGTTCACGCCATGGTCATCTCCCACCTTGACTACTGTAACCTCCTCCTTACTGGCTCCCCCGCTCTCATCTATCCCTCCTTATTTCCATCCAAAACTCCACTGATAGGGTCATCTACTCAGCCTGACGCTTCGACCACGTGCAGCCTCTCCTCTCCTCGCTTCACTGGCTCCCCCTCCCCCAACACATCCTTCACAAACTCCTGGTACTTACCTACAAAACCCTCCACAACCTGCCCCCCCCGGCCCTTATCTCCTTACACACTCCTGCACGCACTCTCCGTTCCTCCTCTGTCACCTCCCTCGCTCTCCCTCATCTCCTCTGCTCCCCTAACCGCCTTTGTCCCTTCTCCCTAGCTGGCCCCCATGCCTGGAACTCCCTCCCTGCCTACATCCGCCTCGCCCCCTCCTTCCGTTCCTTCAAATCCCTCCTTAAAACCCACCTCTTCCTTGCCGCCTTCCCCGATGCCCGCTAGTACTCCCCTCTCAACATTTACTGTCCGCCTAACTGCAATCAAGCCAAGCACGTGCACCTGAGACTCTGCATCCACTTGAATGTTTTCATCCCTTGTCTTTCCATACTCCCCTCTCAACATGTACTGTCTGCCTAACCGCAACCAAGCCAAGCACGTGCACCTGAGACTCCGCATCCACTTGAATGTTTTTATCCCTTGTCTTTCCATATGTCCCCTATCTCTGTCTCCCCCCTCGTAGTCTACTTTTCCTCCCTCCCCTTCCTCTCCTTCTAACCTGCCCATCTGCATCGATGGAGTCACCATCCATCCTGTTCTCCAGGCCCGTAGCTTGGGATTCATCTTTGATACGCACCTCTCTTTTAAACCTTACATTGACTCTGTGACCAAATCCTGCCGCTTCGCCCTCCATAACATTGCTCGGATCCGCCCCTTTCTCTCTACCTCCTCAGCCAAAACCCTTGTTCATGCCATGGTTATCTCTCGTCTCGATTACTGCAACTTCCTCCTTGCTGGCCTCCCTCATTCTCACCTCTCCCCCCTTATCGCAATCCAAAAATCCGCTGCCAAGGTCATTCACTCTGCCCGTCGCTTCGGCCATGTGCAGCCTCTCCTCTCCCCACTGGTTTCCCATTCCTGAAAGTATTCTATTTCAACTCCTGGTTTTCACATTCAAAACACTTCACAAGAATCACAACCAAGCTCCCCCTTACCTCTTGGACCTAATCTCCCTATGCACTCCTGCACATGCTCTCCGCTCTTCCTCTGTCCCCTCCCTCACTCTACCTCGTTTCTCCTGCTCACCTAACCGCCTTCGACCCTTCTCCCTCACTGCCCCCCATGCCTGGAACTCCCTCCCTACTCACATCCACCTTGCCCCCTCCCTCCACTCCTTCAGATCCCTCCTCAGGACCCACTTTTTCCTTGCCACCTTTCCCAATGCCTCCTAGACGTTCCCATATACTTACTGTCTGCCCTCCTCTGCAGACTGCTGCAACCAACCTGTTTGTAACCAAGCCAAGCACACACACCTGAGATTTCGCATCCGCTTGAATGTTGTTTGTCTTCCCTGTCTTTCCCACTGTCCCCTCTCCCTGTCTCCCCCTCCTTGTCTTTTAGATTGTAAGACACAGGCAGGGACCGCGTCTATTTCTATGTTTCTGTACAGCACCAAGTACATGACTGGCACTATATAAATGTTAGTAAATAATAATAATAATAATAATAATAATAATAAATTAATAATAAGCCATAGGCAGGGACCGTGTCTTTCTCATTGCTATGTAAGCGCCAGGTACACTGCTGGTGCTATACAAATGCTAATAAATAAATAATAATAATAATAATAATAATTAATAAATGCATGGATGATCGTGGCCAGACTCGGAACCGAAACCAGCGCCCAAAGCCACCGCACCAGATCTAACTAGCGGAAGGCACTCCTCGCCACAGCCTCCACCTGGAGATCCAGGTGGAGCTGCGCATTGAGGAGCACCCCGGGTTCCACACCTGGGAAGCCAATGGAGGACAAACCCCCTCAACCAAGGGGGCCATCACCTCCATCGACTTACCCACTAACATCACCTCCATCTTGTCAGGATTCAATTGCAGTCGATTAGCCCTCATCCAGTCCCCCACAGCTGCCAAACGTCAGGTAAGCACCGAGACAGCCGGGCCTGGGTCAGTTGAAAATGAGAGGTACAGTTGGGTGTCATCTGCATACTGATGACACCTCACCCCATACCCCCTGATCACCTCGTCAAGTGGCTGCATATACACGTTGAACAGGAGAGGGGACAAGACAGAACCCCTGGGGACCTCACATAAGAGCTCTCGGTGAGATGAAAAATAATCACCGAGCACCACCCGCTGAGTTCTCCCAGTCAGGAATGAGCAGAACCACTCAAGAATTATCCCCGCCCACCCCTGCGTAGTCCCGCAGGAGCGTCACCAACATCTTGTGGTCAACGGTATCAAATGCAGCTGACAGATATAATAGGACCAAAAGGGTCGATCGACCCTTATCTTTTTCCCGGTGAAGATCATCCACTAATGCTGTCTCAGTACCATGGCCCAGACAAAAACCAGACTGCGAGGGATCCAGATAACCGATGCGGTCGAGATGCCCTTGGAGCTGCTGAGCCACTACCCATTCAATAAACTTCTCTAAAAAGGGAAGGTTAGAGACAAGCCGATAGCTGGCGGGGGAGTCAACGTCAATGGATGGTTTCTTGAGCAGAGGCTGTGCCACCGCCTCCTTGAGGCAGCTCGGCACTCTGCCCTCCTGTAGGGAGGAATTGACCACCCCAGCCAGCAACGGCCCCATTGTCTCCCAGCAGCTCTTAATCAGCCAGGAGAGGCATGGATCTAGTTCACAAGAGGTGGCTCGAACAGCCCCCAGCATCCCCACTGTGTCAGCAGGTGTCACCACCTGAAATGGATCTCACAAAATCGGACAAGTCAGGGTTTCTACCACCTCTACCTCCTCCACCATATTAATTGAGGCATTGAGGTCTTGGTGAATATGAGCGATTTTCTCAGCGAAGTAATCCGCAAAAAGGTCACAGCGAGCAGATGATGGCTCAACTCCAGAATTGAGGGAGGCCGGACTGATCAGCCCCCGTACAACTCGGAACAGCTCTGCCAGACGGGATTTTGCAGGTGCTTGAGGGCAGCAAAGAATTCCCTCTTTGCTGCCCACATAGCCACGGCATAGGCTCGTAAACTAGCTCTATGCCGCAATCGGCCGAGAACGACGCCACCATCGCTCCAACCGTCGCCCCTCTTGCTTCAGCATCCGCAGCTCCTCAGAGAACCAAGGAGGCCTGCGGAGTCTCTGCCTGGGCAATGACACCTGGGAGCCGTTTGATCGATGGCCTCCGTCAGCAAGATGTTCCACAGCCTGACAAGGTCACCGATGTGACAGTCGTCAAGATCAGCAGGTAACTCCCCCAGAGCTCCTAGAAACCGCACTGGGTCCAACAGCCTCCAGGGGTGGACCATCCTAATAGGTTCCGCACCGCACCCTTCTGGGGGCAGACATGTGCTAGAAGGGAGGTCTGCAGGAGATAATGGTCCTCCTTACGGGTGAGGATCCCAGGTGGGGTTGTGCCACCTACACATGGGGTCACAATCTCAACTGATATGGGATATCCTTTGCATGTCTTTTGACTTATGGGGGTCAAAATATAGATATAATCTCAAAATGATATTGAAGGCAAAATTGTGGGAATCGCTGGTTGCTGGAGCCAACAAATACATATCAATCTCTTTTCCCTCATGCGTTCTTATTCATATCATATCTCATCCAATACTACTTACAGAAACCCCAAAACATTTGTCAATTGAATAAACTGGCTGGTCCTGTGACCTGGGGGTGGGGGGAATCAGGACTCCTGTTATTCATGGGGCCTGGCCCCCTTAGGTCACTCAGGTTTGCAGCCTTGGTGTGCTTTGGACCCCTTGCTGAGCCTGGGTTAGCAGGTTGTGGCAGTGGCCAGGAGCACTTTTCACCACCATCCCCCTGGAACTCCTGAGCATCTTTCAGAGGCTGTGTAAAACCTTTCTTTTTGGTAAAGCATTTGGCAGGTGGGTACAGGGATAGAGATTAGGTGGGAGGTTGTTGGGGGTTGGGTTTTTGGAAGGGATTGTATTTGTGTCTTTTACTGTATTTTGTAAGCTGCCCTGTGTCTTCAGGGAAGGGTGGGGTATAAATGTCATTAAATAAATAAATAAATAAATAAATAAATAAATAAATGCAGAGGAGAAAGGAAGGAGGGTCCATCTCAATACCAAAATGAAACCCAAAGAGCTATGTCTATATGGCTTAAGAACCAGCAAGTTAAAAAGGATTTTGGCAGAGCAAGTATCACAACACCAGCTAGTGTAAGTTTCCAAATATTTAGCAAATGCAAACTGCTTCCAATATTGGCATATTTAGGCCTCATTAAATCCAAAACATCGAAGCCTCTCCATATTTAAGGCGGAGGCAGCTCATTCCGCATGAAGAGCTTGTCTTTTCTCATATTATTTTTCACTGGAAGCAAGTTCCCCCATGTTTCTACTAGAAGTGTGGTACCATAGGCCATATGTTTGAACTGGGAAACATAAATACTTCCAAAACACAGAGCTTCAGGTTATTATCCCTCCTCCAACTACATGTGGGTCACACATTCCTCATAGTTAAAAGGGGGTCATTTGAAAATATTATGAAGTAAAACTCTTATGACTACTTGGATCATGCCTCATGATTAGGGCTGAAACAAAGTCTTGGGGAAACTTTGGAATTTGCCAAATATTAAGGTATTCGGTTCAGAAAGGCTGAAGTCCGAAGTTCTGAGGACCAAGGCCTTTATTCTGAAAACATCAGAAAACTTTGGAAACCTCTGCGCACGTGGAGGGCTGGTGGACAGTTCAGCTTCTTCTGGAAATGAAACTTAATTCCATATTTGGTAGGAGGGGGGTATGGGAGAGGACAATTGACTGATGGTAAGCCAGATGGCAAGTTTTGATTGGCTGGCCAAGTCAGATGGTCAGCTTTTGAATTGGCTGGCAGGGCAAAATAAAAGTGTCTGTGCTGCAACCATTTTGTCCATTCTTTTTGGTGAATTTGGCTGCACTGCATGCTACAGTGCTGCTGGATCTGTAAGTAATCATCGGGGGGGTGGGGGGAGCGGTGCCTGGTATGGTATGCTATGGTATGGTTTGGCCTCTCCTGTGCATAGGGCCAATACTGGTGGATGGGGGTTACATCACCCTTTACAATGCCATGCATAATAATTATGCCATGCATAATAATTGGGTGCCACATTGCTGCCTGCTGCTTGGTTGGCATTTTGGCACCATGTGGAGGGATCTCTCTGCCTGGCTCCACTTCCCAAGTTTGCTTGGTCTGTTCAAGTTACCATTGCCATAATGCCATGCCAAGGAAGAGGGTGCCCCTGGAGGGGTAGGGGTGTGAATGTCTGGTTTCTTAATTTTGTGACGGCTTCTGGGGCCTGTGCCTGCTGGCTTTTTTTGGTGGTATTTATTTCTCCATGCAGTTGCAGACGATTTTGCGAGGATTGTTGTATTCTTCTTGAGTGAATGTCCAGAAATAAAAACAAAACAAACAGTAGTGTACCCACAACATGGCCCGCCATCAGCAGAGTGCACTCACTTTATCATTATGCCAACCAAGCAGTGCACAAAAATGCAGGCCAGCAAGGGCATGCATTTTTTCATTTCTGCACATAGTTGCACTTTTTTTGGATTGTCTTCTAGAGTGATTGTCCCACTCTTGCTAGTCTGATTTTCTGAGTAGTGCTTTTCTGGGTAGTGCTTTGGTTGTGGGTTCAAGAACTTTGTAACAACTTTCTGAAGTTTCCAAAGTTTTCCGATGTTCTGTGCTTGGGTTGCTGAAGTTCAAAGCTTTGGCAAGAACACCGAATTGCATTCGAGTGCTCGGAACGACTATTCGGAACTTCAAAAATCGGTCAAAATACCTGGAAATACTATTTGGTTCAGCCCTAAACATGATGTAATGGCTAGAGCATTCTGGTGGTTTATCAGCTGAATTTGAGGCCAGGACTTGCTGCAGGGCCTACGGCAGGTCACTGGCAGTCAAATGACTGGTTAGCAAGGGCCACTGAAATCAAATTGGGATTCAGGTCATTGTGGTTGACCATCCCAGGAGACACTCAGTTTCCTCTTCACACACACTTCATAATATAAATTCTACCTATCACTTCCTTTAGTCTGAAATTTATAAAGAAGGAATTCTAGAATTAATTTGATATGACATTTATTAATGAAAATCTCTTAACGTTCAACTGAATCTGGTAATCTAAGCTATACTACAGTCCTGAAGAAAGGATATTAACATACTCTAACAAAAGGACTGCCAGCCACAGGCCCAATAAATATTTTATTTACAGCTAGTACAGAATATTTATAACCACCACCAAGTGCAATATTTGGGCCAAACAAAATACCAACTAAGACTTCAAAAAAAATACATGTAGCCATTCCACTTCAAGCTACCATGGGTGAAAACAAACATGAAGCTAACCACCCTTTAACCACCCTTGGTGGACATTTATGCATGTTGCAGGGCTGCATAGAGCACCAATACAGCCCTGCAACATGCATAAATGACCACCAAGGGTGGTTAAAGGGTGGTTAGCGTCATGTCTGTTTTCACCCCATGTTAACATAAAGACCAAGGGTTTTTAGATAGAAGATAATCAAACAAAAGTCAGGATACTCTGAAAGGTGGTTGCAATGGCCAAGTTAATAACAATCTTATCTTTGAACAAATTACAATACTAATGTCCTGTAATGGTATAATGAGCTGTATGCTTTTGGATGAGTTGTAATTAAAAAAGGACACTCATTAATGCTTTAATGATCTCGAGGCTAGATTACTGCAATGCACTCTACATGGGGCTGCCTTTGATTAATGTTCAGAAGCTGCAGCGGGTGGAGAATGTGGCGGCTCACCTTCTCTCAGGGATGCAGTGCCAGGAGCACATTACACCGGTGCTCTGAAATCTGCACTATAGCTTTCCGTGCACAATTCAAGGTGCTGGGGTCTGGGCCCCACATATCTGAAAGATTGCCTGTCCTTCCATGTCCCATTGCAGTGCCTGTGATCGGCTGGGAGTGCCTCCCTATGGGAATGGTACCATCTGTTAGCTTGTTCATACAACAAGGGCTCGCAGGGAGGCATTCTTGGTTGCTGCCCCAGTATTGTGGAACCCCCTTCCCACCGATGGTCCACTTGAGCCAGGGCCTGAGTATCTTCCAGAGGCGATGTAAAACTGAGTACCTTCCAGAGGCGATGTAAAACTTTTCTGTTCGGAAATGAGTTTGGTGGGCAGGGACAAGGGATTTGGATGGGCTTGGGGTAGGGGTATGAGAGGTGGAAGAGGGTGAAGGGGTTGGGGATAGGTCTGTTGGGAGAGTTAGGGTTTGTTTTTAAATTCTTTTAATGTGGTTTTTAAAATGTTTTTATATTTTAATGATTTTTTTGTGAGCCGCCCTGAGCACTTGAGGGAAGAGCAGGGTAAAAACTGAATTAATAAATAAATAATTTTAAACCACATCCAATCTAGGCTGGAAAAGGGAGAGAGGCAAGGAAGAGGGAAACATAGGGAGAAACTGGGATACATGCATGAACCTGAGAAGTTGCAGGTGCTCAACCTCGCTACAGGGAAAAAAGGGGACCCCAAATGATAGCCCAATAGAAGAAGTATCAGCAAGCAGACTGCTGAGATGAGGGGCCAGGGAAAGCATGACTAAAGAGTCAGGTTTTTAGGAGGAATCTGATGCTGGAAGGGAGAGAGCAGAACATGCATGTTCAGGGAGAGAGCTCAAGAAGAGGCGTAGACGATTTAGGAAGCAAGAGACTCCAGGGCAGATGAAGATGAAGGCAGAGGATATATATTAAACAATAATAATAATGGGATTGGAGTGCCTAACTCTTAATTGTACATTTGAAAATATCACCTATAATTTTTTGTTTTTTTAATACAAATTTAAAAACCCATATATTGGATCTACAGTCAATATCCCTTTCCCTTTCAACAGATGGAAATCCTGCCTACCTAAATTAACACCAGATTTTCTTTCAGTGCTACTGGACATAATGCTAGCCAATCGTTTGGATGCTAAATACACAATTGCCCTTTATGTATATCTGTTCAAACATGCTTTTTGTACTCTACTTAATGGAGGCTGTGTGGTGGACTTCCACGAATTTAGCATTACACCTGGTAGCATCCTATTTTTCCTTGGAATTATCCACTTTTGCATGTTTAAAAACCACACACACTTCCATGAAAGAGACTTCCACACACAGAGGGTTTGTAAATTAAAATGGCCACTCATCAGTGCATGTTGGAAACATTTCTGTGCATATCACCTTTACAGCTTAGAATACAGCATCCTTAGAATTTCTGAAGTTAATTCAGTGTCACTTCACTTATCTCTTTAATTGGTTATCCTTGATTGAGTGTAATTGGAAAGTGGTCTAAATTCTTATTCTTAATTTGGGAATTGAGTCAACACATTCATGCATGATTAAGTTAAATAACTGAGATGCTATCACCTCTCTGCCTAACAGCTACTCATACCACTTTCCAGAATCCTCTCATGCTGATGATCGTTTTCATTTCATTGATTTTTCCCCCTTATTATACAGGCTGAAAATTAGTCAGATTGGACCAATAAGTGAAGCCAATAAACTTTTAGCCTGGAAAACCCACCTCTTCCATCAGGCTTTCCCTCTCCCTTGTCTCCCACTCCCTTGTCTCTCTTAGATTGTAAGCCCCCCGGGGTAGGGACCTATCTAACTGTTCATTGTACAGTGCCAGGTACACTGCTGGTGCTATATAAATAAAAATAATAATAATAATAATAATAATAATAATAATAATAATAATTAATTAGCCTGGGTCCAAAAAGTGGATATGAATTGCTATTCACTTCTGCTTCATCAGATATTTGCTTGGGTTATTTTTGTTTGGTTTATCTCGGTATTTTGTTTACATTTTGGCACTATTGGTGCTATTTTGCCTGTGCAATTGCCAAACTGACCACCTCTAATAACCAAAATAAATGAAGTAACTGACCTGGACTAACAAAATAGTTGGATATGTGAATATCCATTTCAGTTGAAAATATTGTTCAGATATTAGAGGGCTAGCAGAAATTGCAAGTAATATTCACAACTATGAAATGTCTACCTCATCTCTTCAATAATAATGGTAGGTCCTATAGGTCAATTTAAGCCAAATTTGACTTAACAACCGAAGGTCAAGAAGTAAGCAAAGACAAAAACTCCTAATGCTAAGTACACGTGGAAGTAGTGTTGTCATCTCTCTGAGTTTCACTTGGAGACCCAGACTCTGACCATGGTCTCCAGATTCCAGGGGAAGCTATGGGTCAGTTAGGAACACCCTGGGAAACCTGTAGGAATTGGGGCTTTCCAGGGTGGCAGGGGGCAGTCACCTCCAAAAAAGAGTAGGTCAAAGGGACTTTCCCATACGCTTTCCAATGTGGCCACTGTCCCTAGGCAGCATAATGAAAGTCCGTAACGGGGCAGAAAGGGGTATGACAGTTCCTTTACCGTGTCCCTTTTCCAACATGGCCCCATTCCCTGCAGAGTGTTGTGATGGGGCAGGGTTATGCCAGACAGGGAGGTGGGAGCCTACTTGCCATGTCTCCACAGCCCCGCCCCCTCTGGCTGAAAACCTGGAAGGAGTGGGAAGTCCTATCTGAAGAGCAGCCTTTTAGTAGCCAAAAAATCCTATTATTTACATTGAGCATTGTCCCTCTTTAAGGAACCAGGCTTCGGTAGTTTGGGTAATTGCTTTATAGAATTACTTGCTTGTATCCAAATTCTTTACTATCCAATATGGATCCAATTTTATGCAAAATGCAGTTATGTTCACTTTATACCAGAGGTACCTTTGGCTTCTTATACCATTTTAAATGTATAGAATAATTATTAATTTTAACTATAGCTTATATCAAATGTTTGGGTTTTTGATAGGTAGGTAGGGGTCCGGGTCTGGTAGCAGCGGCGGCGGGTCCGGCGGCAGTTCAGTTTGAACTGAAAGGCCTAGTAGCGGCCTGAAGCACTCCGGAGCGCCGCCACCTCTGGACCCGGTGCTGCTGGAGCCATGGCACCACCAGGTAGGGCGATCCCTGGGGTGGGGTGTGTTAAAAAATTACAAGGCTGGGAAGTATGGGTGGGGGGAGGTGCTCCCTGGCGCCCCTTCCACCCGCACAGCCTGGAGGGGGGAGGGAAACCGCCCCCCTGCCAACGGGTTTGCCCCCCCAAACCCGTTCGGGCCGAACAGGTTGAACCGAACGGTTTCAGGTTTTGGCCGAACACCGAACCCCCCGGTGTTCGCACATCCCTACTGCCCAAGTCACATCAGCTCAACAGTCACTTTATTATGTAGACTGTGACACACAGTTCCTTGCTATCCTGTGCTGCCGCCTCAGCCCTTCAAGCTCAGTACAGTCTCCATAGTCTCTCTAAACACATCCCCAACAAAAGCCCCAAAGTACATGGGTTCCAGACCAGCAAGTCCCTGGCTCTCTGCAAGCCTTCACAGACAAGAGGCACCTTTCCTGGGCACAGCCTTTCCAGTATCTGGGTTCTCCTTGTCTTCAGGACCCTGGAGAGCGTAGAGTGAAAGATCCAGCTTTAGGCTTCTTCAAGCAGAGACCTCGGAGAGGTTACTCCGTTGGCTTCCAAGCAGAGACTGCCCTGATCCTCAGTCCTGCAGCCTCTTATATAGGGAGAGTGAGTGTGGTCAACATCCCAGCCTTACTGCCTTAAAGGGCCAGTGTCCTTACTGCCCAACCTAGTTCTCTCATAGGCGGTTTCCTTGGCATGGGCTAGCTTCCCCAAACTCATGTGCCTCAGCACCCTCTTAAAGGGGCAGCAGACGTGCAGGGCTGCTCTCTCCTATGACAATTTCCCCTGTGATTGTACCCAACTAGATACATGTTTTCTGAAGACCATCAAAGTTGCTTTGAATTCACATCTTCAGGACTAGATGAATTACACCCTAGGGTGCTGAAAGAACTTTTTGAAGTACTCTCAAAACCTCTGTCAATTAACTTTGAGAATTCTTGGAAAACAGGTGAGGTGTCAGAAGACTAGAGATGGGCAAACATTATCCCTAAAGGGGAAAAGGGAGGATCAAGGAAATTATAGACCAGTCATCCTGACTTCAATACCTGGGAAGGTACTAAAACAGATTATGAAACAGTCAGTCTGAAAGCACCTTGATGACAATACAGTGATTGCGATTGTATGCATCTATTTAGAAAAGTTTACAGGCAGATGGCATGAGGATTCAAGCGCTAAACATGTTACATCCACATTAACATGGGTTCTGCAGATCTGGTACCAAAATTCAAGGCACCTGCAGGACTGGGCAATTAATATACTCCTGGGTCAGCTACCTATCTAACTGCTCTGTGATCATTTCCAGTCACTTCTGCAAATGTGGGGTGGGGGAATGATGGAACAAACAATACTTAAACATCTTGAATCTTTGAATAACTGTTTTTAATTACCCTAGAAGCCTGCAGCTCTGATAATTAAATGTGATCCCAAAGAATAACCTTCTGCAAAAATGAGAGTTTATTAAGTTCAAAGAATCTTCTTAAGGAGCAGCAGGAGCTTTGAGGTTTTATTTAACAGTGTGAGGATGCCAAAGAAACAGGGAATTCAATTTCCATATATGCCATCTAATACTACCTCCACTTCCATGGAGGCAATGGCTGGCTACTGTCTTATAGCAATGCCCCAATAAGGAGGAGCCAAGATTTTATTTGAAACTCATCTGCAGGAAGATAGTGGGCAGATGCCTATAATGAAAGGAGTCATCTGTTGCTGTATGTGTATTGCACCTCGCACTGTCAAAAGTTACATTCTGTTAGTACGTGTGATGTGTCAGTTAGACTTTTCAATTTGACATCCCTGAGAAGCAGGGAGCTCATTATTATCATCACCAGCTCACCATCTGTCCCTGAAGTAGGAAAAAGAAGAATTACTATATGATGTGTGTGGAGGGGTGGGAGGTTGGGATAAGACAAAGAATCAACTTGATGTTCCTGTGGAAAAACAAAAAACAAAAGCATTGTCTTCACAAGTAGATGAGATCACTGTGATATTTCCTATGCCAAATGGTGGGAATGCCTATGGTACCCTAAGGGTATCCCTGCTAGAATTGCTGAAACATTTGTGAACACTTTAATGAGGATAATTTTAAACAAAACTACAGTAATCTATGGCATGTGGAAGAATGCAAGAGATAACTAGTGTTACTAAACAAAACTGTCAGAAGTTATAACAACTTAAAACCCTTCCTAATTTACTCCAGTCTAAAAGAAGCAAAGAATTTTAGCAGTTGATGGGCTATCCTTTTGTAGTAGGGGTGGGAAACTCAGGCCCAGGGGCCAAATGCAGCCAGAAACAAGTTTTATTTTGCCCCTTTCCAGTTCCTGGATCTCGATGGGCCTGGTTTGTTGGCAATGCAGCCCTGAAACTGGCCAAATTTTAAAAGAGGGGCTATTTGCTTGGACAGGAATTTGGCTGCCAGGGATACAGTGTAGGTAATAGGGATGTGGGTCTCAATGGGCCTGGTTTGGTGGCAATGCAGGCCCGCAACAGGCCAAATGTTTAAATGTGTTTGCATGTGCGCTGCTGGTTTCCCCCATCCTCTCCCAAGCATGCGCAAAGGCCGTGGCCATTCTGGGGGGCCCCCAATGGCTACTCTTGGTTAAAATGGTCCCTGTCTGCTGTTTTCCACCTACACTGCAACAGAACTGTTTCGCATGGTTGGGGGGGGCGGGTCTGTGGGAGAAGTGGAACTCTATGCTGCTTCTTTTGTGCTATGTGTGTATCATACACAGTGCAATAGTTCCGAACCACCAGATGTCACAACCGATACTATGAAATCTGGTGGTTCGGAAGAGGAGGAATGAGATGGCATAAGATCATTCCAATGTTAGATAGGATTCAGAGGAGGCTTTATGTTCCACCTCCATCAGGAATTGTGATCCACTGTGGTGGAAATTATGTGGGAGACCTCACTGGTCTAGAGTTGGCGAGTGCCATGAGACATGACCTGTGCCATTATCATCCACTCTTTTCCAAGTAGCAACATCTTTGTGCCTGATTTAATTGAAAGAGCAGCCAATAGGAATACAAGGCCAAGCCCAACTGATTCTGGTGCACTTCGTAGGTTTAGGAAATCGATGAGAAATATGAACAAATTAATGTATGCTTTTCTGCGTCATCAAAGGAGGGCTACTACAATCTGGCATAGGTTTTCAAGACATCAGCTATCCCTGTATGACATAGACCAAGTGCATCTATCAAGAGCGGGACAGCTACGTTTCTGTCAAGCACTCCGGGAAAGCATTCATCAACACATTTGAAGACTTTAACATTGTACAAATATTATGTAAGTTTATGGTGCTTCTAGTTGGTTGTCTCTGGTGGTTCGTTCTTGTTCCCAGAAGGATAAACATTTTTTTAAAACATTGTTTCTAAATAAAGTATTCAATCAATTGGTTGTTTTACTGTCTGGGTTAATTTTGCGTGGGACAGTGGATTACGAAAAACTGATCACTTTGCATAAGTTTAATAATTTTGTTTTTGTTTGTTTACACATTAGACATCACTTTAGATGGAGGGACAAAAGGCAAGGCTAGGGGGAATGTTAATCTTTGAGAGAGTGCTAATAGTGCCAAATTCTCATTTTTCTTCTCATTTTTCTCAGAGCCTACAGAGGCAGGAAACGCAGGCAGCTACTTGACAATGAATACTGTAGATGCTCTTATCATGAAGCCATTCACCACGCTGAATTATGAAGATAAACTGCAGATCAAAGAGCTGGGACCTCACCATCCAGAACTGCAGATAGAACAAGCTGCACAGGATGGAGGGAAAGGCTATACTCACCGGTTCAACACATCCTGGTATGAGAAGTTCTGGTGGCTATATGACAGTGTTTCCAAGAAGGCGTTGTTCTGTTTTCCTTGCCTGCTGTTTGGTGGTGGCACAGCATGGACAAAGACTGGAGTAAAGAACATTAAACACCTGTCTGAGAAGGCAAAGAAGCACAATTCTTGTAAAAGCCACCATGACAACTGCCTAAACCGGTCACAGCTGGGAAAAACAAACATCGCTGAAAGACTCAATGAAGGCTACTGCAAGTCTGTAAGGATGCATAACGAAGACGTGGATTTCAACGTACATAATAATTCATGCTATACAGAATTATTGCCTGCATGAAGTTCTGTGGTGCCTTTGCATTGGCGCTGCGTGGACATGATGAAAGAGAGGGATCTGTCAATCCAGGGGTTTTTCTAGATGCAAAAGATTTACTTGCCACACCTGACAGTACACTACAGCAACATTTGAAGACTGCAACTGTCTTCAAGGGGACTTTGAAAACTGTGCGGAACCAACTCTTGGACTGCATGCTGGAAATTGCTCGTGACCACATAATCAATTCAATTAAAAATGCAGATTTTGTGGCTATCAAAGCTGACAACAACACTGATGTCTCAACCATCTGCCAGTCTGTCATGATTTTCTGATACATCGATGGCAGGGGTTCACCTGTGGAACGTTTTTTCAGCTTCGCACACTTGACAGACTCCTATGCAGAAACAATCACTGAATCCTTGCTTGAAAAACTTGGTGCTGCTCTTCCAAGGGACTCTGACAAACAGAAACTCATAGCTCAGAGCTACGATGGAGCAAGAGTGATGCGTGGAGAGCATGGTGGAGTCCAGAGGAAAATAAGGGATGTATACCCAAATGCACACTTCGTTCACTGTTTTGCTCATCAGCTGAACTTTATTATGCAGCAAGCCGTATCCCAAATAAGATAAGTAAGGATTTTCATTCAAAGTCTGTCTGGTATTCTTGCTTTCTTCAGTTCATCTCCAAAAGGACGAAGTTCTGAATGCGGTGGTGAAGAGAAGGCTTCTCAAAGTAGCTAAAACACGCTGGACCTTCAGTGTGTGAACAGTCGAGGTCATCTATGAGCACAGAGAGGATCTGGTCGAGTGTTTTGACCAAATACGACTAGATAGTTGTGATGTCAAGAATGGTATTGAGGCCAGGTCATACATGAACATGCTTGAATCTGCTGGGGAGTTTCTCTACTTCTTGTCCTTGTTCCACAGAATCATGCCGCACGTGGGCATACTTTACAAGGAGCTCCAAAAAAACCACACCATTGACTCTGCAGGTATTCAGAGATATACTGTAAACTTCGTAAGAGTCATCAATAAAGTGAGGGACTCCATTGGAATGCTGCACTCAGAGCTGACGGAGTATGCTTGGATGGGCAGAAGTGCACCTAGCATGGACATGCAAGAGCAGATTGCTTTGGAAGTGTGTGATATTATAATGTCTCATGCATGTGACAGATTTCAATTCACAAAACATCTACAGTGTGCAACTTTGGTGCAGGGGACTTTGTTTCAAAGGTACAGTGAATGCTTTCCCATCCAAGCATTTAATGCGGCAACGGAAGCCTACCCAATGCTGGAGAGACCCCGCCTGAGGAGTGAGCTTGGGACTTTGTATGACAGGTCAAAATTCCATTCCGCTAAAGATGCCTCTGCACTACTTGTTGTGTTGACAGAGGACAATTTGGACAAATCATTTTCAGAGATGGTTAAACTGCTGAAGATTGCGATGACAATGCCTCTCAACTGTTGAAGCAGAACGAAGGTTCTCAGCTCTAAAAAGAATTAAAACCTTTCTGAGAAGTACCATGACAGAGGACTGTCTGAATGCTCTAGCAATGCTGTCTATTGAGCAAGCCATGTTCTGAGAAATTCCAGACTTCAACAACAAAACAATAGATCTGTTTGCAAAGCGCAAGGAACGCCAAGGAAATTTCCAGTACAGACGTTGAACAGACCTGAAGATGATCTATTCTAGACTCTCAATTGCATGAAGACTAGAAGGAGGGAAGACCTGCACAATGAGAAGATCTGTTTTGCATCCATCCAGCTCCAGCCTGCATGGTCTTTGTCCTGAAAGAGAGACCCCCATGCCAACATGGACATTGCACCCAAGTAAACAGGTGATGATCTGGGCTCTCAATTGCATGAAGACTAGAAGGAGGGGAGACCTGCACAATGAGAAGACCTGTTTTGCATCCCTCCAGCTCCAGCCTGCATGGTCTTTGTCCTGAAAGGGAGACCCATGCCAATATGGACGCTGCACTTAAGTAAACAGAAAAAGAAGCAGTTGCTGCTGCTAGCTATTGCATGAGGACTAGAAGGAGAGGAGACCACAAAATAAGACAACCTGTTTTGGAGCCCTTCAGTTCCAGCCTGGCCTGCATGGTCTCTGTTCTGTTTCAGGGAGACCGATGCCAACAAGGAGGCTGGACCACGCAAGCAGGAAAAGAAGGTACCGCCATCAACAGAACTGACAACACACAAGGCAGAGGATACCACAGTTGCTGCTGCTTGCTTCAGCGAGTGTGATGAGGAGGACAGTCTGCTGCCCTGGGCAACGAGGACAGAGCACAGAGAGGAAGACCATTGATGCTGCAGAACCACCACCATGAATAAACCCAGCACCCAAAGGCACCACGTAACGGCGATGGCACACAAGGCAGAGGGATGCGTTTCTGGCAGCTGAGAGTGTGAGAATGAGAGCCAGCAGAGAACATCCCACATTTACGATAAGTGTGGTTCCTTCTTAAGTTAAACAAAGTTAAGTTAAAAAGTTATGCCTTAAGTTAAATAGTTGTAATTTCCAGGTTTTTAAAAACATTTTAAAGATAAGTGTGGTCCCTTTCATGTCTTAAGTCAGCAGTGGGGAATCTTTTTTATCCCAGGGGTCACACTGAAAATTTATACGAGCTCCGAGGGCCACACAGAGGCTGGGGTAGGGCGTTTAATGGGTGGATTCAAGAAAAGGAGGGACCAGATCATGGATCTGTGCTGTGGATCTGTCCCCTACCCTTCTGTGCATGCCCTCCTCTCTGCTCCATTATCCTGTGCTATGTTTTTCAGTGCTTGGGGGTAGAGACTGGATCCAGGAGTTCAAAAGGGGCCACATAAAAACTTGCCGAGGGCCACATTTGGTCCCTGGGCCCGAGGTTCCCCACCCCTATCTTAAGTTGAAAAGTTACATTAAAAAAAAAAAATTAAGTTAAAAAGTTAAGTTATGTCTAAAGTTAAACAGTTGTAAGCTAGATTAAGAGTAGGTAGTTTTTATATTTTAAACCTGCCCCTGCCCCAAATAAGAGGTACAGGGACATTGGGAGGGTGGAACCTCTTCTTGGGGACAGGGTTTAAAATATAAACAGCCATGGGACACTGAGCAACAGAATGCATTAAAAAAAGATAAAAGTTAAGATGTCTTAAGTTAAACAGTTGTTAGTTTTTAAAAATTGTTGGTGCTACTGCTGTTTAGAGGTAGTTAGTTACAGTCAGATTTAAAGTAGACAGCTTTTATATTTAAAACCTGCCGTTGCCCACAGGAAGAGGTACAGAGGGCATTAGGAGGGTGGAACCTCTTCTTGGGGGCAGGGGTGGGCCCACAGTCATGGGATGCCCTAAAGTCTTGGGGCACCCCAAACAATTCATGTGGACTCCAGAACCCCAGTCATAGGGGTCTCTACAGCAACTGCCCCACCACCACCACCACTGTGCCTCCAGACGCAGTATTTGCATTTAGGCTTTAGTGGGGTTCTGTAGGCCCACTGAATCCTCAAGTCACCCTGTGTCTGGAGGGCTCCAGAAGACCAGTCATCAGATCTGAACAGCGAATTATCTCAAGAGTGATATCCCCCCACCCATGTCTCTAGACACTGTGGGACCTCACACTCCAGTGGGGTTCTTTAGATCAACAAGTGTGAAGCTCCCACTTTATCTGAGGCCTCCAAAACACCAGCGGTGAGACCTCCACAGTGACAGAGCTCCACAGCAACATTATGCAATTTTCCACCCACCACTGCGCCTCCAGACGCGTTGCAACCTCAGTCTACAGTGGGGTTCTGTTGATGCCTACTGCCTTCTGAAGTCCCTCTGTATCTGGAGGCCTCCAGAACCAAAGCTGTGGACCTCAACAGCAGCAACAGAATGCACTATCCACACCACCAGTGCACTTCAAGATGCATTAGGACTTCAGACTTCAGTGAGGGGTTCTTGAGACCCAATGAAGAATGAAGTCCTATCTTGTCTGGGAACTGGGAGCCTACCCTAGAATACTACAGGCAGCCAAGGAGAGCATGAAAATGAAGAGGATTACAGATAATGGTAAGTGATGGCACGGGGATTGGGAGGGTCTTGGACCTCTTCTTTGGTGGAGAGGTTCACAAAGAAGCAAAATTAAAAATGACATTCTGTGTCCAAAATGCAAACATCTAAAGTAATTTGCTTCTTTTTCTATCCAGTTTGTCTGAGATCTGGCATGATTCCACACCTCGCCTTGCTCACCTTGTGAACAGAGGAGAAAGTAGGTAGGAGCAAGGCAGAAGAGAAGGCTGCAGACAACAAGGAGATCCCTTTCCCCTGTCCCCCACTGAACCCATCTCTTCCCCTTCCTCTTCTCGTGCACCAAAACCAAACCCTTTCCCTCCTACTTCTCCTCTGTCCTGCCTTCTCTTCCCTTTCATTATCTTCTGATTTTGACAGGAAGCTAACTTAGTCCTCCCAGTTCTCCAGGCCAGAAAGGAAGGCTTGTTCCAAAGGAAGGGTTGTCACCTTCAGAAGACTACAGGTGGTCAAGGATGCCAGGGAAATCGAAGATTCGAGGGTTCAGGATAAAGGTAGGCGATGGCAATGTGATCTATTTTTGTAACCTGCTATGGTTAATTTGGACCCAGTGGGAAAGAGAGAGTGGACGGGACCCCAGTAAGACGGCTCTGCCTACTGTTGCCCCAGCTCTGCCCCTGGGCAAGGCACAGCCCCTGGGCCAGGCACTGCTCCTAGGCCCACCAGCGACTTTGCTGTCGGCGATAGGTTCAATTTGCCCACTACCCCACCAGTCACCACTCACTTGGAGATACGACTCAAGAAAAGGAACTGGGAGTGATTGTGGACAATAAATTGAAATCCTCAGCCCAGTGTACAGCAGCGAAGGGATAGAGAATAAAACTGAGGATATCAAAATGCCTCTATACAAATTGATGGTGCAACCGCACCTGGAACATTGTGTGCAGTTCTGGTCGCCCCATCTCAAAAAAGACATAGCTGAACTAGAAAAGGTACAGAGAAGGGCAACAAGGATGATATAGGGTATGGAACGGCTTCCATAGAAAGAAAGGCTTGACAAACTGGGTCTCTTCAGCATAGAGAAGAGAAGACAGAGGGGACATGATAGAGGTTTATAAAATCTTGAGTAGTTTGGAACAAGTAGATAGGGAACGGTTATTTACCCTCTCAAATAGTGCTAGAACCAGGGGGCACTCCATGAAACTAGCTGCCAGCAGATTAAAAACAAATAAAAGGAAGCACTTTTTCACTCAATACCTAATTAACTTATGGAATTTGTTGCCAGAGGACATTGTCTAGGCCAGTAGTATAGCTGGGTTTAAAAAAGGACTAGATAAGTTCTTGGAGAGTAGGTCTATGAATGGCTATTAACCAAGTAGCTTACGGGATGAACCTCTTACTGTCGGGAGCTGGGAGTGAACAATGGGGAATAGATTGCCCACTGTGACTGTTGGTTCTTCTCCCATGCGATCGATATTGGCCACTGTCAGAGGACAGGATGCTGGGCTTGATGGACCATTGGTCTGACTAAGTATGGCACTTCTTACGTTCTTCCTATATTGACTTAGCATTGCTGATCACTCGTAGAGGAAATGGTGTTGTTGCTCTCCCCACTTAATGCTTCCAACCCTCGCAGGACTCTAGGAGCAGGGGAGAGGAGAAGAGTAAAAGAATTACAGACAGAAGCAAACAGACTTGATACTTACACACAGAGCCTTCCAAAGTGGTTTGTTAGAAAGAATTGCCATGGAGAACTGCGGAAAATGAGGGATATAAGTGAGAGGGTAACAAAGCAAGAAGGATCAAGTGGGAGTGCATCTATCCACCTTCCGAACGTGTCAGAAAAAAGCCAAGAGGCACGTGGTCTCATAAAATGAGGACAGTCACAGGAAAGGTAAAGTTTACCAGAGGAGAGAAGTCTGCTGAGCAGGTACAATAAGGGGACACTTGGGACCTTTCACGTGCACAATTGTGGCTATTCAACTGAACCTTGAACCCCATCAATGCTTTTGCTTTCGGCAGAAGAGATACAAAAATAGAATCAGTAGCGCAGCATTGATATAACAAAATAAAGATAAAGAGGAATATTTTCAAGATAACCACAGCATGACTCAGTCATAAGAGCTCCATTATCTGGCCTTTCAAAAATCCCATCTTAAAACAGTCCCGAGAAAGAAAACATACTGAGAAAGTTATCATTTAGGGCTTTAGCCAAAGCTCCCTGAAGTCAATCATTCCAAGCCAGCTCAAATGTCCTTAGATCAACAGGCAGGTATTCACTCTTCCCAGAGCGACCAATCCATTTCTGATCTCTCAGTTCTTAATCCTGAAAGGGAACCTGTACAGCAACTTGGACATACCCCCCGCAAACTAGAATTCATCACTTTATTGGATACAAAAGTAATGCATTCAATTTTAACTTGGGTTTTATATGCCACCACAGCAGTATGTAAGTAACCAACAGTCTGCTGCCTATACTTGCCTGCTGTGCTCTCTACATTGCACTCAATTCCTTTGAAATACAAAGGCATATCCCCCAAATGTTTGGCATTGCAGAGTTTCCAAACTCCATGCATTGTAACAGTTTGTATAATTTTACAAATTTTAGTATACAAGAATAGTATAATTTAATATTGTCTCTCTAATAGTACAGCACCCTGACCGCCACCCCACTCTCTGCAAGCGGAGCACAGCCAGTCACTTGAAGTCTTCCTTGCACATTCCTAGCACAGCTAGAAGGAATAGTAGAATTTGAATTTGCTAATGGTATTTGCATTTTTTGATCACTCTCTAAATGATTATGAATGAGAGTGATCAAATGATCATTCTTTGATCACTCTCATTCTTGCTTTCATTACCTCAAGATTGGACTATTGTAACGTGCTCTATGTGGGGCTGCCCATGGTGACGGTTCGGAGACTGCAGTTGATGCAGAATGTGGTGGCCCGCCTCCTTATGGGAACGAGTCGCTGGGAGCACATTACACCGGTGTGCCGTTCTCTGCCTATAGTCTTCCAGGCCTGATTCAGGGTGCTGGTTCTTACTTACAAAGCCCTACACAGCTTGGGCCCTACCTATCTGTAGGACTGCCTCACTCCCCGTGCCCTTCACCAGCCCGTGGTTGTCTGGGAGCACCCTTCTCGAGGTCCCCCAGGTATTCTGGGGGGCTACTATGGAGAGGGTGTTCTCAGTGGCTACTCCACGACTGTGGAATTCTCTCCCGGTGGAGGCCCGGGTGGCCCCAGATCTTCCTTCTTTTTGGCATCAATGCAAAACCTGGCTGTTCCACCAGGCTTTTGGCGATAGGGAGGGTGGGTTGTTTAGGGGAATGGGTTGGGGTGTTGTTTATTTATGGGTGGGATTTTAATTATGGGGGAGGCGATGCTCCCTTTTATTCCCTGTTTTGTTGTCTGCAAGGCCCTGTGTGAATTTTATATGTGCGGTTTTATTTTTGTAACCCGCCCCAGGCTGCCTTTGGCAGGAGGGGCGGGGTAACAAGTGTGAAAAATAAATAAATAAATAAATAAATAAAGCCAAACGTTGTCTGAAACCAAAATGGATATTTGTATGTCTGCTTATTTGGAGTCGGAAGCTTCATTTATTTTAGTTATTTTAGCCATTTTGGCATTTCAGATACTTTGCTTCAGCTAACTTTGCATGTGCAATGACACGGGGTGTTTTTACACACACATTTCTCCTGCATGTTTGCTGTTACAACATCCTGAACTTTCTGTGTGTCTAAATCACTCACCCAGATCTTAAACATCTGGCTCTTTGAACTTCTGCGTAGAACTTGGCCCAGAACATTTTTGTGTAAAAAGTTCTCCTGGTAAACTGCTTTGCTCCAGGCAGCTGTGATCACTTGGTTTCCATGGCAGCCCCTCATGTCTACAGCTGCAGCTACTTTCAGCTGCCTCAGGGCAGTGAGTGCGTGAAGAATGCATCCAGGAACTGCCTCAGGGCAGTCTGCATGTGAAAAATGGATTCGAAACTTACTTATAGACTTGTAAACCCAAGAGATGGAAAATCTGGAACTTTATGGTGCGTGTAAAAATGCCCACGGAAATGAAGTAAACAATATATACAATAGAACAATAATCACAATATAAAAATTCAACAATATAAATGACACTATACATTCTCATAAAAACTCTGACTAGGAGTTTTTATGAGGAAAAAGGGGGGGGGAGGGAAAAAATTAAAAGAATAAAAAGGAATTCCCTCCTCCTAACCCATTCCTCCCTCCCCCACCAAATGCCTGGCAGAAGAGCCAGGTCTTACAGTTCCAGAGTGATGGCACAGCTGCCAAGAACACCTTCCTGTCTGTCCAAACTCACCGGTAATATGGAACTTCCAGGAGGGCGTCCCCAGACAACCACAGGGGCCCAGGGGGTGAGACAATCACTCAGATAATCAGGGCCTAGGCCATGAAGGGCTTTAAAGGTCAACACCATCACCCTGAATTGGATCTGGAAGATAATAGGCAGCCAGTGCAGTGCTCGGAGTACAGGTGTTATGTGCTCCCTGCGGCCCGTCCCAGTAAGGAGGTAGGCCGCTGCATTCTGCACTAACTGCAGGTTCCGAACCGTCACCAAGGGCAGCCCCACATAGAGCGCATTGCAATAGTCTAGCCTCAAGGTGATGAATGCATGGATAAATGCATTGTTTTATATTGTGTTGGAAGCCACCTCGAGATGCAATAGGCATGGGGGGCGACATATAAATACAATAAAATAAATAAATCAATAAATAAATGATAGTGGCGAGATTGGAGTCTGAGACATATGGGTGGAACCTCTTCACCAGATGTAATTGGCGAAAGGCACCCTTGGCCACAGCCAACACCTGGGAATCGAGGCAAAGTTGCAGATCCAGCAGCACCCCTAGGCTCTGCACAGACAGAGCCAAAGGAGGACAGACACCCCCGATAACAGTAGAAACCACCTCACCCAGATCACTTGTCATGCCTACTAACATCACCTGTGTCTTATCAGGATTGACCTTCAATTGGCTCGACCTCATCCAAATCCCCCACAGCGGCCAAGCACCGGAACAGCAATGAGACAGCAGGGCCTGGGTCAGATGAAAATGATGAATACAGCTGGGTGTCGTCAGCATACTAATAACAGCGAACCCCCCCAGTTGCACACGACCTCCCTGAGCAGCTTCATATACACGTTAAACAAGAGAGGGGACAGAATGAAACCCTGTGGGACCCCACATGGGAGGCCACCAGGGGACGAAGTATAGTCACCTAGCACCACCCGCTGAGATATATCTGCAACAGAGGAGCGAAACCATTGCAAAACAGTTCTGTTCACACCTGCCAGGTTCCACAGGCATGTCACCAACAACTCATGGTTAACAATATCGAAGGTCGCAGATAGATCTAATAGGATCAACAGGGTCATACGACCCTTGTCCAGTTCTACGAGGAGGTTGTTGACCAAGGCCACAAGTGCCATCTCTATGCCGTAACCCAGGTGAAAGCCAGACTGCATTGGATCAAGAAAACCGATGCCATCCAAATGCACCTGGAGCTGATGAGCCACTACCCATTCAATAACCTTCCCTAAAAAGGGTAGGTAAGAGACAGGTCGGTAACTAGCCAGGACACCAACATCAAGTAATGGTTTTTAGAGGAGGGGCTGGACCACAACCTCGTTGAGGAAACCCGGCACCTTCCCTTCCTAAAGGGAGGTATTGATAACCCCCACCAGCACCGGCCCCAATGTGTCCAGCTCTTACTAACCAGGAAGGGGAATTGTATCCTGATTGAAGCAGGCTAATTTGTCAGATACAATGTTCACCTCAGATACTTGTTTCAGCTCTAATTCCTAGATCTGGAAGTAACCAAAGTGCGGGTCAGGGTGCCATGGCATAGACTGAAGGTAGCAACAGCAGTTGACTCAGACAGAATTACTACCCCTCCATGTTCGACCCAGAGTTAGGCCTGAAACCAGAATTCTGCCCAGTTTCTGTTTTCGAGTCTCGACGGAACTGAGCAGTTCAGTTAGTCTGATCAGAATTCAGTTGCCATTTTGCTGTATGGAAGTGGCCATTCTGCATGTCTAAATCGCCGACTGGCACTCCGATCAAAATACTGACAGCCATTCCGAATTAACAGAACCTTTCCAAAAAATCCAAATGGCTGTTTCGAACCAGCCCTTCCCATCTTTATGGATATAACTGTTCCACCAAGTTACCACTGATGTTGCTGCAAACCCTGGATTACCTGTATTATTATTATTATTATTATTTTAAAAAAACAAGAATGGGGGTGGGGGCATATCAGAAAGGAGCCAGTAAATAGGCTTCTCCACCCTTTCTAATGGTCCTGACCCTATGGAGTGTTATGACATCACAATACTCCAAATCACAATGTTCAAAAAGGGACATGGCCACATCAGAAAGATGCAAGACACTCTTTTTGGCCCCACTAATTTCTGAGTCGAGATGGTGCTGAATACGAGACTCCCCTCTGGGCCGGGTGTCACGGAGGAACATGAGACTACACAGGAGAGATATGGGAATATAGGTTTAACATATATGTAAAGCTGGAGGTCAAACATGGATGTAATGTTAAGAACTGACAGCTAAGTTCATGTAAGTATGTTGTGTAAACTAACAGTTGGGAAACTCCAGGAAGTGGAGACATTTAAAGAATGTGTATTTGGGAAGCCTATCCAGACAGAAACCATTTTAGATGCAAATGGACCTTCCTGTTTACCTCTCTGGTGACAAACCTCAGGTTTCCCCAAGGCGGGAAGAACTAACAAAGACATTGGAAAGGGTATTTAAGAAGACGGACAAGACAAAGAGAAGCCATTATGAAGCCATCTTCTGCTACCTCTTGGAGAGAGCTCTCAGCTCCATCTTGCCTACCAGCAAGCGACTGCTGGAACTATGGACTGAGAGGACAAACTTTGCTTTCTACCAACTAAGAGATCAGTGCCCAGTCATTCTACATCCCCAAACTTGATATCTCATAAAAGAAAATCTGGAATATTTGACAATCCTACGATAAACCTAATCCCACCTTAGACCTGAGTTGGCTTTTTTTAGTGATAACATGTTTGTATGCACCTTTCCCCTAGCATACATCCCCTAGTAAAGCATATGGTCGGAGAGGCTTGCTCGTATGTTTTAAAGTAGAGACCTGCTAATGGATACAAGAATAACCCCAGTGTAATCAATGGAATTACGCTAACCTAGAACTAGTACTACACAGGGGGGAATCAAGCTCTGTATCTATGGCAAATTTATTTCAATTTACATTACATCATATCCTTCAGGAACAGGGTGGACAACATATACAGAATTACAAAAAAAAATGTATTACATAGCCTATAAAAATGTATAGCTTCCTGCCTGCCAAACTTCCCATTTCCTTTCCAGTGCTCAGCCTCTACCAGCAGAGTAGGGATGAGAATTTCGGCTTCAGGTAAAACCGAAAGTACCCGGAAATGGCCATTTCGGATTAATCCAAAATTTCAATTATTTTTCGGTTTCGGTACTATCGAATCTTTTGCATTGATTTTTGTACCGGATTTTTAATATTGCGGTTTGTCCCCCATTGAAAAAATGCAATGTTAAAAATCCAGTACAAAAATCAATGCAAAAGATCTAATAGAACCGAAACCGAAAAAGAACCAAAATTCATGAGAACCGAAACCAAAATTGAACGAAACTGAAATTTTGCCCAAATTCCCATCCCTAGAGCAGAAGTGAGAAATTGCTGGGTTCCCCTATATACTTTGATCATGGAGATGGGCATTATATATTGGTTGTATAAAGAGCTTACAGCTAATGCCTCAAAAGGGCTCTGTTGGTGTGGCTCAGTAGCTCCGTTTTGGAGCAGCTGCGTCAAGGGGTCTACATTTTATTCCACCCTCTATCTGCACAAGTCCTGTTCTATCAGCTGGCTTATAAAATTACTGGGCATTCACATGTACACACACACACACACACACACACACACACCCTGGGTGTTTTTACACGCACCAGCTTTATCCTTGACTTCAAAGTTCGGTAAACTCACGTGCAGGGTTAGATTTCCCCTCCCCCCTCCCCAGGTGCCATTATAAACAGTGGGGCTAGGCAATTCCTGCACGTTTTGAGATTTCTGCGTTCTCTGATATTGGGGACTTACAAGTCTGGGACTCAAAACATGCAGGAATTGCCCAGTGCTGCTGTTCAAAATGGTGTCTGGGTGACTTTGGGGGGGGCGGGGACATCTAACACCCCAGCCCCACCTTTTGCACAAACCCGGACTTTGAAGTCCAGGGGTGAACTCATATATAACTCTTCTAAACACTGTCGTCTGTGGGGTCCTGGAAGCTGTATAATCAGCCCCGGATGAGCTCTCGATCACTGCTGCGTGTGAGTGAGGCACTCCGATTTCCAGTCCCGCTTTAAACTCAGATCTAACATTTAGATCAGATCTATTCATCAGATCCAAGTTTAAAGTAGGGGCCCTGGAATTTCCAGGGCCCCACGGACATCCGAGTTTAGAAGAGTTAAGTTTGAGTTCACCCCGGGAGAAAGCTGTTGCGTGTAACAACGCCCTCTCCCTCTCCTTCCCCATTTAAAATCCAAAGCGTGTGTACACATATACCAAGTAAGCAGAGCCTGTTACCTCGTGTGCAAATGGTGGGTTGGACAGTGCACATTCAGTTAGTACACCTGTTTTGGAGTGTACTCATTTCAGTTGTAGTTCTGGTAGAAGGTGGACGCCTAGACCCAGCGGATCATGTGCATTGTAAGTCCAGTCACCCCTGTTCCAGAGTCACCCCAGCATAGTCCAGATTTACGCTTCATGTAGCTGAGAGCAGAATCTGTCTCACTGTAAAAATTCACTTGTGTTTGCTTTTTTTTGGTTTGTTTTAAAGAAAACAAAAAGGGAAAGAAGACGACGACAACCCTGTCTGAATCTGGAAAATAGATTTTATTTATTTTTAAGTCTCCGAGGTTACACTGTAAATACACTGAATGAAGTCACTGGCTAGAATGCTCTTACAGGCTGTCCCCTGGGACTGAACTCCAAGGGTCAGAAAATAGGGCAATTTGGTGAAAGTCCTGCTGCTCTGGAATGCAGTCATCCCAACAAACACCAGGGTAGTGTTTTTTAAACCCAAGAAAACCACAGCTGTTCAAGCTGCTTTTTCAGCAGAGGGGGAGGATTTGCTGTTAGCTGATGAAGTGCGGTTTTTGGGTCATACACTGATGATTGATACCACTGTCTTTGCTTTAACTTTTATAGACTTGCTCATCTTCCATAAATCAATACTGTATTAGGTAGACATTAATCTGTAGAGCAGGCCTGCAAAATAGGCGAATCAGTGTTGCAAACAGACAAGTGCCTTTTCCGCATGTGCAAATGTGAGTTTAAACATAGGACTAGTGCATTTGCCATTTTTAAGACTTGCATATATTGATACCATAACTAGAGTTGGCCGTATTAATAAGTTGAATAATATAATCAAAATCCTAAAACAATTTATAAAATCAGCCCAAATGAATCAAACAATGTGTGTTCCTTAATTTTACACATATTATACACAATCCTCCAAAGTCAGTGCCTGACCAGGATAAGCGACGACTGCTTTTTTCATCTCCCAATCAAAGTCACTCAGAGTCCGTCCAAAACAACAACTTCCACCCTCTTCTCACAGATGCTGATTTCTCTGTATTGCAATGCCCCCACGCCTTGCATCAGGTGGCAGTGAACAAGGAATCATCAAGCAGCGAAAGAAGAGTGGGTGTTAACAAACAAGACAATTATGCACTGCAGTCCAAGTTCGGTCCCTGCATTCCTCACTCAGCTTTCCCCAGTCACGTGTTTAGTATGCCCAGGCCCCTGTGTGTATTTCATGTGCCTGCGGGGCAGCCTCCACTGGCAACGCCAGTGAGAGCAAGAGCAGACAGAGGGGCAAGAAGTAGTCTCTCCTCGGACACTCTAGGATTTTTGCCCATGACTCTATGGTGCTGACGAACCTGTATGCACAGAGGTGCTGCATGCATTACGCAACCCAATTGACAGGATATGGACACGTTTGCAGACATTAGCCCACATTCGTCCACATGCTCCAGGACACCACTGTGAGTGAGGGCTGCGTGTTCGGTGGGTGCTAACCACATGGTCGGTGGGGGCAAACACCTAATAAATGGGCAGGTGGACTCCCAGCTGGTGTGGGCTAATGTGGGCTAACGTCTCATTTGTTTAACATCTAGTGTTACATGAATAAGTCCACAATCCACATGCGGCAAGTATGGGCAAAGTCTATCACCCTCAGTCCCTAATGCTATTTGCCTATATGTATCTTCTGCAGGCAAACAGGTCTTGTGACCTTGTTACCCAGTTCCTGGCAAACTACAAGAGAATTCTAAAAAGTCAAGAGATAAGGGACTGACCAGTCCCAAAAACAATCTTAAACCATGGAGGCAAAGTAGTTCAGATGATATTTTCTATTGGACCAACTTCTGCTGGTGAGAATATGCAAGTTTTGGGGCCACATCCCTTCCTCAGGCATGTAACAAGTCAGAAGTATACTATATGTCTCCTCTTTGCTAGGCTTTGCCTTCCTTTGAGTGTTTTTTTTAGGTGTTTTGTTTTGTTTCCTAATTAGGACTTCAGGGATCTTGTTTGTTCTAAAAAAAGTAACTGTACTTGTAATTAAGAAATTTTAAGTCTCTTGTCAGCTTCACCAATATGAAAATTTGATTGGTACGTAACAGGGAAGGATTTCCCCTGTTGTGTCTTTTTAAAAAAACAAAAATCCCACAGCATAGCTCCACTTGAAGAAGAGAGAAAGGGAACTGACAGAAAGCAAAATAAGGATACCAAGATGTGAAGTTGACAAGAAAAGCTTCAGAACATCTAAATTGCACTGGCTTGTGTTGTGGTTTTAAAATGGTAAGAAGCTAACAAAAAGCAAAGCAAGACTAGCCTTCTTGTTTGGAAAATGAACTGCTGCTACTACTTCTTACCATACGCTTCCAGGAATGACTTTGTTGGTGGCCAGTGCCACTGATATAGTTGAGTTGGGGAATGTTCCTTCATCTGAATGACTTATTCTTTATGATAGCGGACTTAGCTTGTTGGATGGAAGATATAGACGTAAGAACTCTAAATGTTTACTGTTGGCCACGAATGCCCTCTGCGTCAAGTACAGTCAGCAAGAGTGTGTGCAAAGATATTCTCAATAGCTGCTCCACAAACTCCATTCCTCTTGAGAGTCAAAGCTCAAATCTGTGCATCCTTTGGAAATGGTGTAATACAATTCTGTTTAGGTGGGCTTTTGGTGGCCAGTGATAGGCTAGAGAGATGGTTTCGTTGTAACCTGCCCTGAGCCTGCAGCCTCTAAAACTTCCACTTTGAAGCCAGATTGTAAGGAGCCACCATGTAACTCCCATCGTTGGGAGAGAAATGGACATACTGTAACATACTGACCATTTTTAAATGGGCACAGCTAGAGGGTGGGTCCATGTGCACCACATGGAGCACCAACACGTGTGGGGAGTGGAGGAGGAATTTAAATGGGCTGGGATGGGTGGGCACTGGTCCGTGCATGGGCATGAGTGGGCGATATGTGGGTCATGGGAGCACGTGCCCACCCACGCCACCTTCAGACGAGCACTCGGGTGGGTGGACCTGCGTGGGCGCATCCCGTTTAAAAATGGCCTTTATCTCAGAGAGGAGATAACTCTGATGTTTAATGACAAAAATGCACGTTACATCAATGTAACCTTTATCTGGTGCTAATTTTAGCATGACTGTAGGTCATTCCTAAATGCAGCAATTTGAAACTGAGAAGATATTTGCAGGCTCTGGTGTTCCTTGCATTTCCTCCATTGCCACTAACGGGGAAAATACAGTGAACACAGGTTCCTGGATATTTGGTGTCAAGAGCTGCTCTGGAGAGCTGGGATGCAAAAATCAGCATTTTAGACATTCAAATCAAATCAAATATTTACTGTATCAGCAATTTTGCTATAAAAAATATTAAAACATATAAAATCCCCAAAAGGTATTAAAAGAAAACCAACTTAATAAAATACAATATATTCCGTATCACAATACATATCATGCTTAGCAAACTATTTCTCTGTCAGAATTGCCTTAATCCTTTTCTCCACCAACATAAGGAAAAAAGCTATCACTTTAATTACTGTTGTCTCAGTTGCTGTAATCAGCATCCGTTCCTTTGTTTCAATTGATAAAACCTTATCTTCAAAAATTGGATCAATCCATACAAATCTAAGATCCTTATATAACGGACCGTCAAATATCATATGCCTTAAGGATTCTATTTTCTGCGGGCAACATTTACAGGTTCTGCTGTTATAGGGGATTCTTTCTCTCCTACCCCTCACTACCGCCGTTTCAAACATTTCAAACCGCAAAAGCATCATCATTCTCCTCACTCTAGGATCGTGAATCAATATTAAATATCGCTCAAGTGCAACTGATAACTTAACCAGTGGGTATGTTGGGGCGATCTTATTTTCTTGAAGTGCCTCCATATCTTTCTTTTGCGCCAGATCCTTAGCTCTGGCACTAATCACCCCTTTCGTGATTTTACAGTCTAGAATACCCTCTTGTCCCATTGGAAGATCCATTTCTATGGCAAGTTTCTTGATATGTTTTAATCAGGTGTACTGTGATTCCCTGTGATTCCCTTGTATGTTCCTTTTGCTCATAATAGCAACTATTCACTAGGGAGGAAGTTCTTCCCTGCGAAATCTTAAGCCAAAAGCACAGTGCTCTGATTCTTAAACGGGAAAACACTGACGTGGTTCCCGTCTCAGCTCGAAGCATTGCCAAAGGAGTTGCTCTTGGCATTCCCAAAATATTTCATAAGAAATGATTTTGAGGAGTCTCCAGTTTACTAATATATCCAACAGATGTTATTTCTCCTCCATACAGTAATTGTGGGAGGACCTTTAATTCAAAAATATTTAGTAATTGCTCTACTGGAGCCGCTGGTGTCGCATAATATAATCTAAGTATACCTCCAACTGATTGCATTGCTTTCGCTACTAGTCTCTCATTATTTATCTTCCATTTTCTTCTATTTGCAAATGTTAAACCTAAATAAGTATAGTGTTATGTTAAACTCATCTCATGTGTGCCACACGACCATTTATGCTTAGTGCGTGCAGTGCCAAAGCAGTGAAGCACATTACTTTAGATTTATTAATATTAATCATCAAGGAATTCCTTAGACAGTAGGCATTTAGAGAGTCCAGACACTGCTGCAACCCTTGTTTAGTTTATGATAGCAACACGTCATCAGCATATAGGAGGATTGAAAGTGCCCTCTCTTTTATTCGTGGAGGAGTTATATTAGTTTTCGAAATCTGAGGGACTAAATCATTTATAAAAAGGTTGAACAGCAATGGGGTCAGTAGGCAACCTTGTCTAACCCCTTGTTGTTGAGAGAAGGACCTTATAATTCTGCCATTTGAATCAAATCTAACAACTGCCCTAGTATCTTCGTGTAATTTTATAATTAAATTTAAGAGATGACTCGGGAGTCCCAGTTTCATGAGTTTATTCCAGAGTAAATTTCTGGGCACCAAGTCAAAGGCCTTAGCCAAATCAATAAATGCGGCATAAAGTTTTCCTCTCCTTATATGCACATATTTGTCCACTAAATGTGTTAAAATAAAGCAGTTATCTATTGTTGTTTTTTTTCCAGCAAAAACCAGCTTGTTCTTCATTTAGCACAAGATGTGAAGTAACCCACTGTTCTAATGCTGTAAGGAGGATACGTGTATACAGCTTACTTACTATGGGGAGGAGACTGATTGGTCCATAGCATGCCAGATCTCGCGGGTCTCCTTTTTTAAATATAGGTACAATTACTGCCATTTTCCAGCTCTTTGGAATATTTTTAGTACAATTAATTAAAGTAAACTGCTTCGTAAGTAGTGGAGCCCACCAGGAAGAGTAGCATTTAAACAATTCGGGAGATATACCATCTACTCCAGGTGCCTTACCTGGCCGCAATTTATTAATGGATTCAAGCACTTGAGTTTCAGTAACAGTACAAATATGGGGACTGACATATTCTTCTGTATATTCATCACCTAACAAGCTGTTATCTTGGGGCAGAGTTAGATTCCCAGAACCCCAAAACATTGCACTATAATAGATAACCCACTGATCCTCCGTAATCTGGGATTTTCTAACACTACCCCGCTTTTGATTCCAATTATTTATTAATCTCCAACACTTTGTTGGATCCTGGAGTCTTGCAGCTACCTGTATTTCAGCCCAGGTTTGGGAGGCTTTAAGTTTCCTCTTGGTCCTCAGCAACTTAAAATATTCTCTCCTTTTGCTGACATATATATTCCAATCACAATCTAATCGGTATCTACGCCAAGTCTTCCTAAGTTTAATCAATGCTATCTTTGCCTTTCTGCACTCTTGATCATACCAACACCTAGAGTGAGGCCTTACATTAGACTTCTGAGGAAGAATTGGCTTATTAACATACGATAAACATTGATCAAACATAGTTGATAGACCAGCACAGAAATCTGTATGGTCATCAGTATTTAAAAGGACAGTTCGTCGTCTCAACCAATCTTGAGAGGAGAATAAATGCACTAAATCATTGGCAGCTGAAGGTGTCCATTTAGTCACAATGCATGTATGAGAAGGAGCTAATCCAGAAGAAGTAGGTAAAGTTTTTAACACCCGATGCTATTAGTTCTAAAGAAATTGAACAGTGGTTTCCCTCTGGTCTATCTAAGATTCTTAGATCTCTAATACTAGAGAAGCTAGACCAGGGGGTAAGAACATAATCAATAATACTCGCACCTAGATGAGAATCGAAGGTATAATCCCCAAAAAGGTCCGAGGGTGTACGTCCATTAATAATCACTAACCCTTGCTCTGTAACTTCAGTAAGCATTTCCCGTGCTTGTTCACAATTGTATCCAACGAGCTCCATGATGGAATCTTCAGCCAGGATTGTAAATAAAAATCGGACAAGTCAGAGTCAAGATTGGCCATTCTCGCATTAAAATCTCCCACTAGTAAAAGCATACTATTTGGGTGCGATTGAGCCAGACAGCCCATCAAAGCATTAAGTTGTTCCCAAAGTATGGGTTCATAATACATAGATGACTCTGGAGGAATATAAACATTGATTATTATAAAGTTACCCAGAACTGGGGACTTTATATCTAAAGCTACACAATTTCTTGATACTATGGGAATAGATCTAACATTCGCATTTACCTTAGTGGATAGCAATATTGCTACCCCTCCTGCTAATCGGCTTTTTTCCCCCCGGCTAAATCTAGGGGCAGCAAAGATGTGAAATCCATTTATATTAAAAGAACCCCCTTCAGTTATAGGCATCCAGGTCTCCTGTAAACACACTATTTTAGACATGTGCTAGGCACCTGCAGCATAAAAACACACAGTGTGTAAAAATCCTGTGGTCGGGGTTTAGATGAGACTACTTGTGCATTATAGCTGCTCGTGCATTCTTTTAAAACCACAGACTAAATACCTCGATACCTGGGTATTTAGTCTGGGATTTTTAAAAGTGCACAAGCAGCTATAACGCACAAGAAGTCTCGTCTAAATCCCGCCCGCAGGATTTTCAGACGCCGTGTGATTTCATGCTACGAAAGCCCTGCGCACGTCAAAAAGCAGCATAGTCTCCTCTTTCCAGTAGGAGAAGGAAAGTGTAGGTATGTCAATACTAAAAGCTTGAACTGTCTGGCCAGCTAAACACATCTAAGCCCATAGACAATTCTAATGAGAAACACAGATTTCCTCCCTTTGCAGTTCCAAGGACATAGGGGTGGGTGGGGATCCAGTATACACCACAAATTTCACCCTGAACTTACAGCACCGCTAACCAACCACCATTCACAAAAGTCACGGCTGCTTTGTTCTCGGCCTCAATCAATGACTTCTCCAGTGTGGTTATTCATCATCTGTACAAAAGTCTCCTTGACTCAGAGTTTTAAATTTAGAAGAAGAGGTAGCAGTAATTGCACTCAGAAATCATTTGCAAATTGTTAATGGATCACTTAAAGAATAAGCAAGTCAAGGGACTCTATTGAAAATCAATGGAAAGTCTCCAATTATTTTGGTGGCATTTATTAATTATTATTGTTATATTGTTTGTATAGCACTTTCAGGGTTCTTTATCCAGTTCACCCTCACAGCAAACTGGTGAGGCAGATCATTATTATTCTCATTTTACAAATGGTAAACTGGAGTTGAAAGCTAGTAACTTGTCCAAAACCACCCAGCAACTCCACAGCTAAGACAGAATTTGAATCTTGGCCTCCCACATTCCAATCCAACACCTTTTCCGCTCAGCTACACTGGCTCTTTGGCTTTAGATCAGGACACCTGTTTTGTCTGTGTGGTACAGCATGGTGAAAAAAGAGGGCTGCAGGTGGCAATGCTGCTTAATTGATGTTTTAAACTACATTGGACAAGGGGCTAGATTAAATCTAATGATGTGTATCTGGTGGTTATTTACATTATCCTGGCATTTGCTACTGGTGAGATCAAACCTGTTTTGGCACCAGGCTAGAGTAGACATAAAAAAAGGTCTTAAAGAACAAACGAAAAAGAGTAACTTGGTTAGGCCACACACAAGCAATGCAAGGCTGCCTGCAGTATCCCCTTGGATATAGTTTGGACACTATTAAAACAAGCAGCTGCCATAGGGGAATAATATGGTCCTGCTGGTGTCACAGAATCACTTGGATAAGTTCCTGTGCAAAAGCCACCCTCCTCTTTATCTTCTTTAATGTCAGAAGCCTGAGGTGACAAAGAAATCCTATTTATTCTTCTCTCTTTTATGTTCTTTCTTAACTACTAAGCTTCTCTGGTTTATCTCTCTTTTGACAGTACTTCGCACTGGGAAGCTGTAATGAAATACTTTTGTCCCGGTATTTATACAACTAAGGGAAAGGCAAGCAAAAGTCCTTAGTCACAGCAGTGTCACTAGTTCTCCATCTTCTATTTACCCCTTTATGTCTCAAAACAATAGCTTGTGTCAAGAACTCTTGGGCTACAAGTCAGAATTCCCTTCTCTGTGATACTGAATCCACTTCTCTGTGAGTAGCACCGTTGACTAAAAGAGGGACAATGTCTGAGGGAGGGGTTCAGATATCATGGTGTTAATCCGTGCAACTCAATTACCTTTTATGGAGGACCAGATATTTTAAAAAGGACATTACTTTGTGGGCCAAATGGCAGATTTGCCTAAATCTGCATAAAGTTAAGTATGCAAATTTGTCATCAGTGGGAAGGAGTTGGTGGGAGAAGAACCGAGCATGAAGCGGACAGGGCAAAGGGACTGGAGTGGGAAGGAGGCTGGCGGGAGAGATGGGATGAGGCCACATGAGCTGTGGTGGCCCAATCCCCATGCAACCTCGTGGTGGGCAATTGTCACAGTCACCACACTGGGGGAGGGAGGGGCAGCACAGGGAGCTGGGCAGACGGCAGCAGCTGCCATGGCCGGGGTTGGCCATAGCACTGGCCAGACAAGTGAGCATGTGTCCCTTCCCCAGCCCAACCAAGATCCCAAGCCCAGCCATGATGCACATGACAGGCAACAGGGCCTGTCACTCAAGGACCCACAGCAGTCCTCCCCATGTAGTTGGGCAAGCGCAGCCTCCCATCCCCACAAGTAGCCCTGCCTTGGGCATTCTTACCCCAGTTGGGATAAGGCTGATCTGCAATGTGTCCTCTGATTTTTTAAAAAAATTTTTTTTTGAGAACACAAGTAGCAGCCAGCTGCTCCCCCTACCCTGTGGGGTAGAGGGGGGACGGACAGCTGGCGGGTGCTGGCCCCATGATGCACCGCATCACATGGCCCAGCTGCCCAGAGCGCAGTAAGGCTACCAAAGGCATGGTAGCCTCCCCACTCTGTCTCATGTGGCTGCATCCTGGGAGTGAAATGGAGCCAGGAGGGCAGGTTGGGGAGCAAACATGGGGAGATGGGTGGATGATTTAGACACACACAAACTTTGCAACCCTCATCCTGCTCCTCACAGAAAATGCAAGATCTCATATTCATTCTTGGGACTGGTGGGGTATAATTCTCCCCCTCTCCTCACTCAACACAAGGAGCTAAGAGAGCCCTTTCCTTTCCAATGCCATTGACTAAGCATGAGGCAGAACACTGTGGGGCTCTGGAGAGGGGGCAGGACTTACCACCGGGTAATGAGAGAAGAGTTTAGTCTTGTTCACTTTCTCCTCCTCCCACCGAGCCTGGAAGGAAGAGGTAGTGAGATCAGGCAGGGCTTGGTTCAAATTACAGCTAGAGCAGAACAGGCTGAGCTGCTTACGTGTGGAAGGGAGTCAGGGATCAAAGGAACAGACTCACCAGTCTAGATTTGCCTCCTATTGAGGAACATTGGCGTAAATATACCTCAGTAACTGGAGAGCCTCTATCACTATATTCTCTGAGCTTCTAGAGATAGAAAAGTGCTTAAAATCATCATAAGGGACCTTGATACTACTGGGAATCTAGAAGCAAGCCCAACTGATAGCAGTGGAACTCCTTCAGATTACCAAGCTCCAGAAGTCCAGAAAATGGAAGAGGGCACCTTAATTCACTCCTAAATGCAACAGTTAAACACTGCATCACACAGCTTTATCCCAAAACCTAGTTACATTCCCCTTTATGGGGTTTTAATTTAGTAGTTATAGAGTTGAAAGGGACCTCTGAGGTGATCCAGTAAGATTCCCCATGTCTACACATTGCCCCAGTGGGAAAGATCGACTAAGAAAGAAATTAAGGCTGAAATAAAAATTCACCACCAGTAATGGCCAAAGCACACCAATGCCTGAAATAACCTCAAGGCTAGACTACTACCTGGGGCTGCCCTCCATGACTGTTCGGAAGATGCAGCTGGTGCAGAATGCAGCTGCTCGCCTCCTTTCAGGGATGAGTTGCCGGGAGCACATTACACCAGTGCTCTGAAGTCTTCACTGGCTGCCTATAGCTTCCCGGGCACAGTTCAAGGGGCTGCTTTTGAACTTTAAAAAGGGCCTCAAAAGGCCTTAAATGGTCTGGGCCCCACGTATCTAAAAGATCGCCTGCCCTTCCATTTCCCAGCATGGCCCCTGTGATCAGCCAAGAGTGCCTCCCTGTGGATACCATCCATAAGCCTTGTTCATATGACAGGGGCTCACAGGAGGTTTGTTTGAGCCCAGGCCTGAGCATCTTCCAGAAGTGGTGTAAGACTGTTTTATTTGAAAAGGCATTTGTGAGTTCTGGGCAAGGGAGAGTATGGAATGAATCAGACTTAGTGCAGAAGCAGGGGAATCTGAGTACTATCTCCCTCCTCCCCCACTTGGAAGAGGGGGGCGGGGCCAGGGCACACGGCCAGGACTTCCGGGCCCAGCATGGCCAAAAGCAGCCTGCCGCCCACCGCCACCATCCCTAACAGCTCACCTGTTTCTGCCGCCACCGCCACCACTGCTGCCGCCGGATCTGTCTGCCGCCTCCCAGAGCTGCCCGCCGCCTTCTGGAGCCATGCTGCCTTCCCCCCCCCCGACATACCCTGGAAATGATATTTTGCACAGGCCTTGAGGCAGGGGATCCACTGATGGTGGTGGTGGGGTATCAACAGTGCCTTTGTCGTGGATGGATTATCATCTCCTCCAGGCAGATATCCTGGTACCTGTTGCCCCCTGGGACGGTGTGGAACCAGTTAGGTTGGTTCGCCCCCAAAGGCTTATGGAACCTGAAAGGTTCCAGATAGCTCTAGGGGATGTTTCCTCTGACCTCGATGGCTGCTCACTCGATGACCTCGTGTCCAGGTAGAATATCATGCTAACGGAGGCCTCCGGCTGTGTGGCTCCCAGGCGTCCACTCCCGAATTGCCGACAACTCAGCTCCATGTGGTATACCAGGGAGCTGTGGTGGATGAAGCAGGAAGAGTGGCGGTTAGAGCAACAATGGTGTCATTTGCGTACTGAAGTTGACCGGTTGCGGCCTAGAGTCTGGTTATGTACCTATGCTGTTGCAGTGCCCTTATTGCGTCCACTAAGTCCCGTCCAGCTGAGCTGTTCCGAGTGGGGAGGGGGCTGGTCAGTCCGGCCTCCCTCCGCCTGGATGTAGAACCATCAAATGCTCACTGTGATTTGTTTGTGGACTTTTTTGCGCATAAAATCGCTCAAATTCACCACAGTTTTGATGTGACTTTTTTAGCAGAGAATGGGTCACAGGCAGTAGAAGCCCCTTTTTGTCCTGTTTTATGGGATGAGTTTCGGATGGTGTTGCCCTCAGATGCGGGGGATGCTCTTGGGACTGTTTGAGTCACTTATTGTGAATTAGATCCATGCCGTCCTGGCTGGTTAAGGCTAGCCGGGAGACATTGGGGCCATTGCTGGCAGGGATAGTCAACGCCTCCCTCGGAGAGGGCAGGGTGGCAGGCTGTCTCAAGGAGGCGGTGATGCGGCCCCTGCTCAAGAAACCATCTTTTGACATTGGTGCCCTTGCCAGTTATCGGCCAGTCTCTAACCTTCCCTTTTTAGGGAAGGTTATTGAACGGGTGGTGGCTCAACAGCTTCAGGGGCATCTGATCTTTCTCGATCCCTCGCAGTCGGACTTTCGTCTGGGTTATGGCATGGAGACTGTACTTGTGGCCTTGGCCAACGACCTCTCCCGTGAGTTGGACTGGAGCCGTTCGACCCTGTTAGTCCTGTTAGATCTCTCGGCTGCATTTGATACCATTGATCATGAGTTGTTGGTAACTCGGCTGCGGGACCAGGCAGGGATTGGCAGGAATGTTCTTGAATGGTTCCACTCTTTCCTGGCCGGAAGAACCCAGCGTGTGGAGCTGGGGGAGTTTTCATCTTCCCCCCGGGGCCTCACTTGTGGAGTACCGCAGGGTTCCATCTTGTCCCCCCTCCTGTTCAATGTGTACATGCAGCCTTTGGGAGAGGTTGTTAAGGAGTATGGAGTGAGATGCCATCAATATGCTGATGATACCCAGCTTTATCTCTCATTTTCCTCCAACTCAGGCCGGCAGTCTCACTGCTTACCCGGTGCCTGTCGGCTGTGGGGGATTGGATGAAGGTGAGCCGCCTGAAGCTAAATCCTGACAAGACGGAGGTGATGGTTGTGGGGAAGGGCAAGGGAGTGGTGGCCCCCATAATTGATGGGGTCCGTTCTCCTCTGGTTTCTCAGGTCCGGAGTCTGGGGGTGCTCCTGGACGCACAGGTTTGCCTGAATGCTCAGGTGACGGCTGTGGTGAAGGGAGCATTTCGCCAGCTACATCTGTTGCGTCGGCTTAGGCTGTATGTCTCGGACTAGGATCTAGCCACAGTCATCCATGGCTTTATTACCTCAAGACTGGATTACTGTAACACGCTCTACGTGGGGCTACCCTTGATGCTGGTTCGGAAGCTGCAGCTGGTGCAGAATGCAGCGGCCCGTCTCTTGAAGGGGACGGGCCAACGCGAGCATATTACACCGGTTCTTCACTCTCTGCACTGGCTGCCGGTAGGTTTCTGGGCCCAATTCAAGGTATTGGTGTTGACCTTTAAAGCCCTAAACGACTTGGGCCCCGCCTACCTGCAGGACCGCCTCACCCTCCAGGTCCTGGAGCGACCCCTGCAGTCAGCTGGGGGCACCCTCCCCGGGTTTCCTGGGTGTCTACTATGAGGAGGGCGTTCTCTGTGGCTGTGCAACTCCCTCCCGTCAGAGATCCGCTTGGCTGCAGGCCTCCCCTCTTTCCACAGACAATGTAAAACCTGGCTGTTCCGCCGGGCCTTTTCCGAGGGAGATGGGGTGGATGGGTTGGGTTAGGGTGTGGGTGTGTGTGTGTGTGTGGGGGGGGGGGTTATATTGCTTTTAATTGTAATAATTTCTGTTTATTTTAATGTTTTAAAAAGTTTTTACGATGTTGTGAGCCGCCCCGAGATGCCTGAGGCAGGATGCCGCGGCATATACATTTTAATATAAATAAATATAAATAAATAAAAATTCTCCCACACCCACAATACAATATTGTACCTCATTTCATGAAAGAAGAAGGCAAATATTCCCCTGCCCTTAATCACCTGTGCAGTGAGCGGATGCATTTGAGCTGCTGCCTGAGAAAACGAACGCTAAATGTAGGAGAAAGTGTGTGACCACAGTGAAGAAAGAGATCAAGCACATAATATTGGGGCAGGAAGGAGTTTGCTGTCCCCAGCTTCAGTGTTGCCCCCAACCTGTAGAGGAAGAGGATTGGGGCTGAAAGACCAAGGTAAAGTGTGGGTGCATGGAGCCTAAATTGTAAGTGAGCACAATATGCACGACTGTACAACGTCTTTACTGCAGTGCTTACATGATGTGTACAAGTTCAGCAGGAACCTTAACTTATAACTTCTATGGTTTGGGGCGCATGGCTGGATTCGTAAGAGCTGTAACTCCTCTCTTGAATTTACCCTTAGTTTAAATTAAATCTTCCCTTCCCATTGTATTAACTTCCCGTAAGCATTTTTACAGTGTGATCGTTTCTCCTCTCAGTCTTACCAAATGAGAGGATGTTAAAATGTTACTAGATCTCACAGGGGATAGTAAAAATAAGGAAATTAACAAATACCATAAGGCTGATTTCCAGATGACTATCTAATGGGTCAGTTGTTCTCTTAGACTGAACGTGTGTACATCCCATTGAAGTCAAGGGAAAATATGTGCAGAGGACTGACCTTTAAGCTCTGTACAATGGAGTGTCTCTTTAATGACTTCCTTAATGACAGTGCCATTGTTGTGTGAAGGCAAGTCTCCACTAAGAAATTTCTTGTTTTATTAACTTCCTCAGTAACATTAACATCCTTTCAGTGTAATTTTCTGGTTAAGAAATTATCACTATTTTATTTTGAACTGCCCAGGCATCATGACTCATTTGAGCCACAAAGCAGATATGTTTGATTCAATCTCCTTGTATTTATTGCCTTAAAGTTGCAAGTCCCTTCCCGCCCCGCTTCCTCTTTTCCCATTCACTCATTCTCTCTTCCTGCATAGCGCTTCTAAACCAAAGCACTGCCTTCATCCTCACGTTCAGTTTAAATTCATTATGTCTGACCTCTTCAAATGCAATGAATGCATAATTAATTTCCATTATAAATTTAGAATACTTCCTCGCTTCCTGCCTCTTGAAGCTTCCTTTAAACTTTCTCTTGCTATCACGTTTTGTTTCATAATCCTTTAAAAATTCTTCCCAGCTGCCTCCTTTTTTAAGTACACTTGCTTTTGACTCTTTGGGGTATAGCTGTAGCCATTACCTACAGTTTATATAGTCAAAGTGAGACTTTCATTTCTCCGCTCCCTTTCTGACTTGATCCAATAGCTTCCTTAAGCAGATTTACTCTCCCTCACTATGAATGCATTTATTAATTGATGATGATAATGACAGATGATTATTTATATAGCATCAGCAGTGTATCTGGCAGGCACTGTAAATACCAGATCAATTTCTTCACTTACTGTACATTTGAATCGACACTCATTCTTTATAATTATTTTCTAAAAAGCCTGTTCCTTTAAACTGCTGCCAGTGGCCTCTACAATGGGACAGTAAACAATGGCCTCATTGACAGGAGAGCAGAGAAAGAGAGAGACACAGTAGCCAGTAGCTCTCAAAAGCAAAAGCAGCTTACCCTGTTTTGTTTTGATTTCAGCAAGCTTAATTTGATGGCTGCATCAGTAAAGGGATCTCCTATGCAACATTAGGACACTACGCTAAGGGCTTCACTAGGCTGCATCAGGCTTATCTAATTGACCAGAACAGGTTTGATGTGTGCTGCCGACTCGGCATTGCTAGCGCTCACGAGTGATTTCCCATGAAGGGCACAGAGGTGGAGGAGGACTCAGCACAATCTCATTTCGCATTTGGGGTTTCCTACCAACAAGGTGCTTTGAGAAGGCATGGTCAGCCAGAGCTCTGCGGTAGAACCTGTTGTGCGTGGGCCCCAGAGCCATGCCTGCTCACAGCGGAAACATTTTTTTCTCCTGTGCACAGAATGGAGAGAGCAAAGCCTGCTCCTGTGGTATTTCATGGTAGCAGACTGTGCCCAAGCTGAAGGAGCAAGACATGCTCTTCACCCTTCAGGACAGGTGGGCCCGACTTGCTTCCCACTGGAAAGCACAGTGAGCCGGATGATGTGGGGCAAGTGGGTACACTTCCACTTTCCTGGACTTTGCTTGACATCATACTGCTAGTGCCACGTCAGAAAAGGGGCAGTTAGTTTCTTCACCCCTGTCCCCGTCAGGACCCTTGGGCCCCTGGAGGTGGTGGCCAGCTCTGCAGTCCTTGCCCCACCCCAGCCCCTAGCCTCTGCTCCACTGACCAGATTGCCTGATGGGGTTCCCCACCCACCAGGCACTGATTGACCTCCAGGTCATGGTAGCAGACTGTGCCCAAGCTGATGTGCCTATACAAAAGGCACATGACAGGAAGCAACACTTAAGCCTCTGTGGGCATTTTTAAATGTGTGGGATTTTTCCCGCAGTTTAAAAATATGGCTCGGGAAAAAACCCACCAGGGGGGCAGATTTAGATGACACTGCATGATTTCCGGACATTTTGAGATGTGGACTGAGAAGAGCTCGGCTACTGGGGTGTTACTTAGTAACTTCTGGGAGTCCTGGTGTCACTGTTTCCAACAGCGCCCGGGCCACTTCCGGTCCAGCGAGGTGCGTGCAAGTCACCCCCACGGAGCTTTCCCTAAGCCTGATTTTTATATTGCGAGAGAAAACCCACATGTTCCGCCAGGCTTTTGGTGAAGGAGATTGGGGGGGGGGGGGGGGGGGGGGGGGCTGGAGGAGGATGTTTTTCTGTTTTCCTTTGCATTCCCCCTATGGGTTGTTTTATGTTTTTGTTTTATTTGGATTGTTTATTTATTGTTGTGTTTTATATTCATATTTATATTTATATTTTATTTAATTTAGGATTGTCAGCCGCCTCGAGCTGCTTGGGCAGGAGGAGCGGGATTTAAATGATGTTAAATAAAATAAAATAAATATTTAAAAACACCCGTCTGCTTGGTTATCCTGCCTCCTGTATTGTGACCTCAGCCCTACTCCCACTCCAGATGGACCCGCCTGTTTTAGAACTGATCTTCTGGCTTGACCCTTTGCCATGACTCTGATCATGCAACTGGATTGTCCCTCTGTTTTGATGCTTTCTTGATTCTGCTTGGTGCCTGGCAGTCCGCTTCCTTCCGCAGTAATAATCCTGGAAGTTTCTTTGGGCTTGATCTCAACAATCAGCGTACCGTAGGCTGGGGGCAGTAAGTGGGCAGGGATGGGACAAAATACCTTCTGTGCAGTCCTCTACAATTGGCTCGTACTTAATGAAATGTTAATATAAGGAAGCTTAACTATAATATGTTGGGGAATGTGTTGAATCTGTGTAGCCCACTTCAGAGCTAGTATTCTCTGTCTATTTTGCCATGGAGATGGCACCCTCCCACGTGTTGATGTATGGTCTGCATGGCAACTGAACTAAGGAAATGGGGGTCGGGGGATAGCATTGTTTTGATTAATCATGCTATTGCTAACATATATTATCTAATTCCTTCAATTCAACTGGGAGTGCTTTTGATTTCGCTTTTATCCTTGAAGCAAAGTGACTTTTTGACTAACAGCTGAAGAAAGTCTGAAAAAGCTGTGGGCCAAATACTTCTCATATACTTCCACACCTAAAGGGCCTCACTGCCAGGGGTCTTACCGACTCCACTGCAGTGAGGGGAGGCAGAGTGTGAGCCAGCACATACTCCTAACGGAGGAGGCACTATGGGACTCTGAGCTCACGCACTGCAGCTGCTAGAGCTGGAAAGGTAGTGGGGTACTCCGTATCAGCACTGCCTTCTTCTCAGCCCTGCTCCTCCTAATCCTGTGTGTCAGAGGGTGTTTTCAGTTGGACAGGAAGGCATCCTGCCCCGGAGATGCTCCAGGGGTGTGCTCCTGCGTCTGTCCGCATCCAGCCCTGCCCAGTGTGGATTCAGACGGACCCAGCAGGTTCCCTGGTCTGTGGGCGATCGCCCAATGCTCTGGCACCCGCAACTCTCTGGTGTTGCCCAGGGCAACAGCCGGCTGGCAGTGGAGCAGCATCATGGTCCATGCATCAGATGGACAGCTGCTCTACTTCAGGCCAGTGCCCGGGGTTTGACTGGCTCGTTCCCTTGGTGGCGCTCCTTCAGTCGTAAATGAAAGGAATACTGGGTAGGGATGAGGGGGTGGAATCCTGCTAATCCCCAGGCTCACTACCCATTCCATTTAGGACTGAAGGCTGTTGGTATACAGGATGAAAAACAAATGTGTTGACTATTATTTAACAGACTCTTAAGATGGATTGTATTTTACATTAGATGTATTCAAAGTTGTGCTGGATACTTCTCTGAAGACTCTGGAGACTGTATACAATCAAGAAGTTGAGCTGTTGCAGGTACACATATATAGCTTAATTACAGGGTAGAAAGGACCCTGAAGCTAGTCCATCCAACACAGCTCCAAGCACATTCAGAAACATGTGCTATAACTGCTTCTGGGGCATTTTTTGGCTGAAGGGCTCCATCCACTCCAGAGGCTCCTTTCAGGGATGAGTCGCCGGGAGCACACTACATCTGTGCACCTAGGTTTGCACTGGCTGCCTATATTGTTCCGGGCACAATTCAAGGTGCTGGTTTTGACCTTCAAAGTCCTAAATGGTCTGGGTTCCATATAGCTAAGAGAAACCCTGTCCTACCACGTTCCACTGTGGCCCCTATGGTCAGTCAGAAGCACCCTCTTACAGGTTCCAACTATTACCCTTGTCTGTAGGACAGGGGTGCACGGGGGGGGGGGGAACATTCTCGGTTGCTGCCCCAATGCTATGGAACTCCCTTCCAGAGGAGATTCACTTGAGTCCAAGCCTGAGCATCTTTCAGAGGCAGTGTAAAACTTTTTATTTAGAAGAGCATTTGGCAGGCAGAGATGAGGACTGGTTGGGATATTGGATAGGACAGTGAGGAGGGTGAGAATTTTGAGGGGTGGGAGGGAGTGTTTTATTGTACTTTCTTTTTATATTCTTTTATTATTGTGAGCTGTCCTGAGCCCTTGTGGGAAGGGTGGCATATAAATTTGCAAAATAAATAAACAAACTCCAAACTTCTTTGGGACTCACCCCCTTCTCTCAGGAGTCAACTCTTGCCCCAGTTGAGAAAACGCCTCCAGACATTCCTTACAGGGTGCTCCTGCCAGGATTGGTTTGACCCTAAACATGTTTAAAATGTGGTGGAGACATGCCATGCTCCTGCCACCTGGCTTGCAGGGATGGAGTTTGAGGTGGTCCGTGCTTCAGCAGAAGGGACTGGGCTTCCAGCAGCCTGTTTGTTCCAACTGCTCAGCTTGTTGGAAGAGCCGGACTGGAAGCAGCTGGAGAGTGAGGACTAAAGGCTGTTCTGGTCCTCTGGGTTGCAGAAGTGTCTGGACTGGAAGCAGCTGGCAGGAGAGGGGGATAGGCTTCTAGCTGCCCTGTGGCTTGGACAATTCAGCCACAGGGCAGCAAGCCAGCTGGCTTGAGGGGGGTAGCTGGGCTGGAAGCAGCTAGGGGGATGTGGCACTAGGCATGCATTCAAGCTGCCTGGCTCGCTGGAGAAGGGGGTATGCCAGCTCACCTGAATTCCCCAGTGTGCCAGCCAAAGCCCACTGCTGCCTTCCCCTCCCCAGATGGGCAAAATTATGAAAACAAAAATATGTTGACAAAAATAAAAATGTGCTCCCAAAATCAGGCTGTAGCAAGGACTTAGCACCTGCAAAAGGTGAAGGTGCTATTGAGGCACTGGTACTACGGGGATGAGAGGCCAGTGCCGATGCCTCACACCTGAGCTTGGGTGAGGCTCAGCCAGCCCAAGGGCTAAAAGACTGAGCCGAGAGCTCAGTAGAGGGAGAGCTCTGCTTCCGTGAGAATCCGAGAGTGCTTCAACCCTGCTCTCAGGATGTTACCTGAGCTGTGGGGTTTGGTCGGCTGCAGGAGGGATTTGTGCCTGGCCTGCAAAGTTGTGAGTGCAACTGGCATGAGACTGAGGATGGGGAGAGGCATTTCTGGCCTGAGGAGCGGCTGTGCCCGACAAGAGAAGGGCTGAGATTGAAGAGCCCCAAATCCTCTAACAACTTTATATAGGTGGTTTTTACATGGCCCGCGAGGCTGGGGGGGGGGGGGGGCAGCTCTTGTGCACACTGCTGAGGGGGCCATGCATGGGGGGAGGCATCAGACAGGTGCACACCCACCTCCACCCATCTTCATGCATGGAGCAACCCGGCTTTTCGCCGATTGCTCTGTGCATGGATATGGGTGGGTTGCGGGGCCATGCACCCACCCACCGCCACTTTTACACGGGTGCTCCCCCACATGTCCACTGTGTGGACATGCAGGGGAGCGTCTCATGTAAAAATGGCCATAGGCTGTGTATATATATGTACAGAATGGCATATGGAGTTGAGATGTATATAGAATAAAAGACATTTGAGTGGATAATTCCCTAAGAATGTGACTGTGTGGAAGGTATCCCAACAGGGCTAGCCCAGATCTATTACACAGGCTTTGATTGGTTTATTTCTCAAAGTTTCCTTAAACAATGGATTTTCAATCCAGCTCTAACCCAAATGCCTCTAAGCTCCAATTCGGTAGCACCTCGAGTCTGTGGATGTTAACAACATGATAGCCCGCTACAGTCCGGGTTCGGGCCATACATCCTCCACTCACATGTTTTGGCATGTGAAGTCTAATAAAGAGTCAGCCCTCTGTGTGTATTTCTTTTGCTTTTGGGCAGCCCAGACTCACAGGGGTAACACGACAATCCTAATAGACGGGCAGGCGCTCTTCCCCTCCATTCTCTGCCTCCCTTGCATGTATGTGATGCCACAAGCAACCTAACTGACAGGACACAGACACATGGGTGCACATTTGCCCATGAGGCAGGCTCCGCAAGCTCCAAGACCCCGCTGTGAGTGGAAGATGCATGTCCAGTGGGTGGTGGCCACGTGGCCATTAGGAACAAACACACCAAATAAACAGGCACATGGACACCCACCTAGCATGGGCTATCATCTCGTTTGTTAACACCCAGCATCCAACTCAGCTCCTCATGCAAGAAGTTCTTGGCCCTGGGGCTTAACATTTACCAAGCTGCTTCCTTCTAGGTATAATAGAGTCTGTTTTATGTACCTATGCCATGGCTGAGTGGGCAGCAAAGAAGGGGTCTCCTCCCCCACTCCTCCCCACAGACACTCCCTGGGCCACCATTCCGGCTCTCCTTCCCAGAGGCAATTTCTAAGGGAGGGGTCCCCCACCCCAGCTGGAGACTAGCTTGTGAGCTACCAATGGATCATGAGTTACCTCTTAGCTGCCCTAGTTGTAGTGGCTTAAAAACCCCGTGTCTAAAATGAGTCTGCTACTTTTTTGCATCCAAAAAATGTATGAATTTTAGTTTTAATTCTAATTTTATCAACAGCAGACAACTAACTGCCATGGAAGTCCGAAAGCACCTGCAGCCCAAGTACATGACTTTCAGAAATCTGCTGTGGGCGACAGTAAAATTAAATTAAATCTTGTGAACTCGATTTAGCCAGTTCATAAAAAAGCCATAACTAAATTAATGGGGTTTGTGAAGCAGGACAGCAAGTTCTACCATTACACTCTACATTTTAAATCTCCCTGTTACATGCTACTCTCTTATGCTTGATAAGGTTTCTTAGTTAATTAAAGTTATTCCTATTATTCCTATCCTTGTTATACGACACCACCTACTTATAAATTAATGCTCAATATTGCTGGCTCCCAAGAATGGGGTTTTCTCATTGGTGAAATGTGCTATCTAATGACACCTAGAATTCTTTTGTTCTGCAGTAAGTAGTCCCCTTCGCCGCCGCAATGTCGGCGACGGGGTAATTGTCCTGCCCCCTCCATGAGAGGGAGGAGACGAGACAGAGGTTTTTGCCGGCGGAGCGCGTTAGAGCGCTCTGGCCGGAGATGCTGTTGCCAGGCAGACTGGCGCGCGGGCGGGAAAGCACGCCGCGCTGAAAC
>QEPC01008520.1:1599078-1629760 GCA_003113815.1 Sphenodon punctatus | reverse complement strand
AACCGGTAACCGGTAAATCCGGTAGCCGGTAATGGGCCCGGGGGCCCGCCCCTACCAAAAGCCAGTGCTCATATCATCATTATCCCCTACTTCCCCTTGTAACTAAGCTAAGCACATGCACCTGTAACCTCTCAGGTTCTCTCTGTGTTCCCCTCTCCCGTGTCTCACTTCCTTTGCCCATGCAAGATTGTAAGTAAGCCCCTTGAGGGCAGAGACTCAATTCAAATTATGGCTGCACAGTACCAACCTCAAGTTCATTGCTGGTCCTATATTAATTATTATTACAACAAACAACAAAGCTTCGTGGCATTGATTAGTGCTAAATAATGATCAAGAGAAATTATCATATAAACCACACAGTTTACTCATGTGGAACTGAGGTACTAGAAATTAAGAGCTGATTTACAAAATGCCCTTTCCCCTTCCAAATTCAGCACATGTTCCACCATGAGACTGCCTCTTCCCTTGTGTTCTGTCATGGCTTCTGAGGTTGGCCGAGGGCACCCTCCTGCGAGTACCAACTGCCCATGAAGTTCGAACAACAAGAGCATGCAGGGAGGCATTCTTAGCGACTGTTCCCTAATTATGGAACTCCCTCCCCTTGGAGGTCCGCCCAAGTCTGAGCCTGCTCATCTTCCAGAAGATATACAAGACTTTGTTTGCCAGACGATTGGAGGGCTGGGATAGGATTGGGTAGAATTAGGTAGAAGGGTTAGGGAGAGGATTGGGAGGGCAGTGATTTTAACTGCTTTTTACATGTTTAATTATAATATGTTTAGACTTTTTTTAATATCTTTGTAAGCCACCCTGAGCCTCTGTGAGAAGAAGGGTGAGGTAAAAAACTGAATGAATGAATGAATGAACAGTCCTTAAACTGTGTTTGCATTATCCTAGACCAAGGCATGCATTAGGGCTAATTCCCCTGTATTTCGAGTAGGGATTAAGCGGAAGCTCTGCTGGAGTTCTGATTCTGTCAGCACTGGCAGTTGGATTGTTCCAATCGTAATGGCTACAATTCTGTTCAGATTTCTAAATCGGCATGATCAAAATAACTTTAGCCATTTTGTGCATGTATGATGCCTGCCATTTTGTTGTACAGCAGGAGCCATTTTGTCACACGTGCAGTACGGCTGTGGCCATTTTAAATAATTCCAAAATGGAAACGGAATGGCTATTTCAAACCAGCACTAATTTCAATCCCTCCTCGCCCCCACTTTGCTATAGTATTTCAGATGCAAAGATCATGGAGGAACGTCCTTGTGCTATCCCTGAATGTAATTTTCAGGAAATACTATAAATTGGAGGAGGGAGTCCCTGCTAAGGACTTTTTGTCCATACTTCTGAATGCACGGAGGAAGGAAATTATTAACAACAAATGGGGACTATAGCTTGCTCTGAATTAATAAAACATTAAAAACATCATTGCTAATTGATCAAAGTCAGGCTATTGCAAGGAAACCATTCACAACAGGTGGCAGAGAACACAGATTATCAAGAGGAAGTACAGGAAGTGTATAGACTTTGAACACACTCAGTGTGCACACTTCCTAAAATTTTGGGCAGCCGCAGAGGGATACGCCACACCCTTTGGAAAATAAGCTGCTCCTCCTTGAATAAGCTCGACCCACTTAAATGTGCACACACACTCCTCCCAACTTTCCAATGCATAAAGAGGAACGGACATTCTCCTGCTTATCATTACACTTAAGTTTCCTTTTGTTCCATCATCTCGCCACTGTCTCCTCAAGTGTTTTTCCCAGGAGACAACCAGGAAAGAGGTGATTGAGGTTTGAACGCTGATCTTTTTGTTTCTCTCTCCTGAAAGAGGAACAGTGGATTTCAGCACCCAAAGAGGAATTGTCCCTATTTCAATAGGAACCCTTGGAAGTTATGAATGTAGCAATCTTTTTCCTTTTTGTGTGGTGGAAGTAACCATTCCAGCATACAAGACCTTCCCAATGCCTGTACCCCCTCTCAGAGAGGGAGGGGTCATGCCTTTTCCACCCCATCCATCCAACCCAACACTTTCATAATAACAAATATTTCCTCCATTACCCTAATATATGTGTGCCTCAGCCTTCAATATAATTATCTCCCAAGGTCTGGGTGAGGAATAGGAAATATTTTACTCCTATTTTACAAAAGGATAAACCAAGGAAAGAAAAAACAAAGTAATTTGCTCAAGGCTGTATAGGTCTGTGTCGGAGCATTAAGCCAAGTCAGGGTTGGCACCCTAACCACTGGAACAATCATGTGACAACGCACAGAAGACTTGGTGCAGCACCAAGACATGAATCCAGATCTCCCAATTCCCAGTCAATCATAACAACAACTTTCATCCCTCTCTCCGACTTGAATACATACACCACACCCACAGAATGTCCTGCTCTCCGGGAGGCAAGTAACCAAAGTTGGGATTCACAGTATAAATCCTTGATTCACCTTTACTGCTTTATCTTGCAGTATAAATGCCACCAAAATCCATTATTTAGAAACAATACTCAAATTTTTCAACTGAAAGTAAAGGAAAACTCAAGTGTTTGTTTTTTGTTTGTTTAAGTGTGAAATCTTTTCAGCTAATTGTCACAATATCATGCTCTTTCTGCCTATGAGACTAGCAGCCACAATGACACAATGTAACCCTCCTCTCAGTATTTCCTCTGTTCTATTTCTCAGACATCCTTTTGTGCCCACACCACCCACAGGAACAGACAGAGACATGCTCTGGGATAAAAAGACCTTGACCACAACTTTATTACAACATAACTTACACATATAAAACAGACAACCATAGTAAAGAACCTGTGTGCATAATAGTGGGGAGGAACCTGCTACATAAAGCAGGCCAGCGGGGGTTGAGCTAAATCTCACCCTCCCTGCCTGGGTGAATCGACCCTTCGAGTTCACCCTCCCCTTGGGTCAGGGTGGGTTAGCAGCCCAAAACCAGCCGTTCCGAGCCTGGGCTGGGGCCCTGGCCTTATGACCTCCCTGCTCCCCAAGTGGTAATGGGTACAAGTGTGACCCCTCAGCTCATAGGGAGTCTTACCACAGCACGGTTCCTACCCCGCTAACCGGCATGAAAAGGGGGGAGGCAACGCTACTCCACCCCTTTCCCCCCACAGGTACCTCAAAATGCAAATGTATGGCAGCCCGCAAGTCCTCCAGCCAGATCGTGTTCCCCTGAACCGATAAATGCACCCCGTCGCGTAGGAAGAGGTCTGCATGCTGGCTCACAATCCTTTCGTGGTGCACCACCAGGCCCCCCAAGCGCCCGATAAACGCCCACATGGCCCTGTTGATTTTGCGTTTGGCGCGTTCAATCTTGCCTGGCGCGTTGGCATACCGCCAAACCCTACAGGCAAGCAAATCAGACCACCAAATGAGTGCTCGTGGCCACCAAGCCACCAATCTGGAGATGTCAACCTTCATTGTGCCCATGAGCTCCCATGTGCTGCGCAATCTGAGATCATTTTCCCCCAGATGGATGATCAGGATGGCGGGTGGCCCGAATCATTTGGCCCTGCGGAGGAGCGAAGGCATCAGTTGCTCCCAACGCAGACCGCTGTGCCCAAACCAGTAGAGGCGGGCGTGCAGCCCACAACCAAGTTGGGAACCAAAGTCAGAGTTTGCCGTGTGGCATTCGGCCCACCACACAATGCTATGCCTGCAGATCCACACGCTTAGCAACTGGTCAGCGCCTGCAGATAACAAAACACAATAGTAGTATTATAACCATGTCGGGCTGACTGCAGGGGGCGGGGGCAAAAGGCCTCACATAGGTGCGATAGGCACCGGACCGCCATCGGTCTATAGCCATGCTCTGTGATGCTGTCAGGCCCCCTGCTGCTGCCGTGAAAGCCGCTCCGATCCTGAAAGAGTGTGACCCGTAAGCAGCAGGCAACAGTCCCAGTGCTGCCAAACCTTTCTTAAAAATGGTCTGAAATTGGAATTTCGTCAAACTTGCCCCATCGGAATGGATGGAGAGAGGGCCCTTTAAAGGCGGACGAACATGCAAATATCCCCCCCATCACCGCCACCAGGCACACTAGCCCTATCGTGGCTCGGTGCAGCGTCAATTGCTGGCCCCTCCCCCCTTAGTCAGTCTTAGATTGCCAAATCTTGATAGTGATAGCGTCGGGGGCACAATTTATGTCCCCGATCTCCAGGGTCACACCCCTACGATCGCCCTGTGATGAGGGCAACAGTTCGCTAACGTGCAATGCCCTGAAAAATGCAATTGAAAAGGCAGCCCGGAAAAGCAACCCCTCGTAGGGGGACGAGCAAATGCGGGGCAGTGCCACCGACAAGCGAGCCAGTGTGTCAACTGAAACCGGTTGGCGAGTATCCCTACATGGGCCCCGCTTTCTGGCCCAACCATCAACAGCCCTGCGAAGCCGATAGCTCGCACACAGGTCAGCAACCCCTCGCGCCTTACTGAAAAAGACAATGGCCGCCAGGCGACACCGAATGGTGTGAGGCGCCAACCCACGGCCACTCAAGTGCGCCGCAAACCACTCCACTTGACAGGTAGGGATGGGCCATGACTCCTGCAACCCGTGGGTTGAGAGGAAGCTACGGAATTCCTGGAAAGAAGACACGTAGGCTCGCCACGTAGAGTTCGAAATGGCGGCTCTAACACCCTTGTCTATCCTTCGCTCTCAAGACTCCACAAAGCCTCTGGCATCACCTCTGGGTCATTGTTGGCGCTGGGCGCCAGGGAACGGAATCACTCCATTTGAAAATGAGACAGCAATCTCATTGTGAACACCGGGCATGTATTTGGCCAAAAAATACATATTAATGGAGAGGCACTTCAGCACAAACCAGCGGACCAAGACCATAACTCTGCTGGATTTACTGGACTGGCTGTTGATCACTTGCACCACCGCCTGGTTACTGGACCAGAAGCATATGTGGGAGTGCCGGAAGCGATGTCCCCAGAGCTCCAACGCCACCAGGAGTGGGAAGAGCTCTAGGAATGTTATATCCCTGATAAGGTCACTGGCCGCCTATTCTGGAGGCCAGCATTGAGCGCACCAGCTACCTTGAAAAAACACCCCGAAGCCAATCCCACCAGCAGCGTCAGATACCACCTGCATGTCGGCTTCTAGTAGTCATACCTCCCACCACAGGGAAATCCCATTGTAGTTCTGGAGGAATGTAAGCCATACCAGGAGGTCCGCCCTGATCCCCTTAGTTATGCGTACACGATGGTGGGGACCTGTCAGCCCTGCAGTTGCTCAGCCAAGTTGCACACAGAAAGCCCGGCTTGGGGCTACCACCCTACATGTAAAATTGAGGTGATCGAGTAAAGTTTGTAATGCCCTCAGCGTCACCTTCTTGGCAACCAGAGTGACTGTGAGCAGTCCCCGCAATGTGGCCAGTTTGTCTAGGGGGAGACTAGATGTGCAGAACACTGTATCAATGATTATCCCTAAAAAGGAGATGCATGTTGCGGGACCCTCAATTTTTTCGTCGGACAGTGGGACGCCCAATTCGCCCGCAACTGTAGCAAACACACCCATTAAATGGGTGCAGTCCTGGGTACCTGCCCGCCCTGAGAAGAGATAATCATCGAGATAGTGCAATATGGAAGGCAAACCAGCACGGGCCTTAACTGCCCACTCCAGCATAGTGCTGAAACGCTCAAATGCCACGTAGGAAATGGCGCAGCCCATGGGCATAGCTTTATCATAGAAAAACTGGCCATTAAATGAAAAACCCAACAGGTCAAAATCCCTTGGGGATACCAGCAGCAGGTGGAAAGCTGACTTTATGTCACACTTCCCCATGAGTGCCCCCATGCCACATGCCCGCACCGTGTGCACGGCTGCATCCAACGATGTGTATTGCACTGAGCACAGCACGGGGTCAATCCCATCATTAACAGAACTGCCCTTGGGGTAAGACAGATGGTGTATCAAATGGAACTCCCCGGGTGCCTTTTTTGGCACTATCCCCGGTGGGGAGCATCGCAGGGGAGAGAAAGGTGGGGAGTCATATGGACCTGCTACCCTCCCAGCCTCAATCTCCTTACGTATCTTATTCCCCACTACTCCTTCCATTCCCCGTACAGACTTAAGGTTCTGAGCGATCACGTCAACCCATGGGCCCGTGTATCTCAAAAACCCTTGAAAACCTCCACCACAAATAGTCAGCATCGACCCTGTTCGGGTAACGCTGCAGAAGAGGGCGGAGAACCTCAAGCTTTATTGGCGTAGGTGCCAGATCCAGCTCCCCCACTCGGTTGGTGTGTCCCACCGCCCCCGTGCCGTTCCTGCTTCATGCCCCCATTAGCAAAACTTTGCCTTCCTGATTCAGGGTGCCCCTTATGGCAGGACGAGGCGGGGTGACCACCTTCGCAGCTGGAGCAGAAATGAGAGTATTTGCACCGGGAACGAAAACACCCCTTCCCGTTGTACGCCCAGCATACTTGCCTCCCAGAAGATGCCCTTGAAGGCCCCGGGATCACTACTGTGCTCCCCATGCGGATGCCAGTAACCGGGCAATTTGGGAATGCAAATTATATTCAATAATGTCCCAGCAAGTGTGTGGGTTAGATGCTGCCCTACGACGAAACAGCTCGTCGTATTCCAGCCAGGCCGTCCCCCCAAAATCACTATAGACCTTCTGGATGGTCGCAGCGTACTGCATTAACTGCCAAGCCCTATTCGGGGATTTGTATGCCACGACCCCCATGTAAATATAAAAACAAGAGGACCAGTTCTCCCAAGTCCTGGGTACAAATGGCTTCTTGCACTTGCCCTTTTCCTCTTTGTCAGCCTCCGTGCTCCCGTCGCCCGGCTCATACCCGTGCAACAACATAAAAATGTCGAGAAACTCACCTCTCCAGATTTTCTCCTTGGTTGTCAAAGACGAGTGATTGCCGGGCAACGAGATGGGGATGCCGTAGGCATGCAGACCCGGAGTAAAACCAGGCCTCACAAACTGCAGTTGTGTCCCACACAGGGATGGCTGCATTGGCATCTAACGCCAGAACGGCCGATTTCTCCCAGTACCAGCTTAGGGTGGGGGGGGGGGGGGGGTGTCCCTTCTTAACGAGCATTTCACTTCATGTCCTAAAATACTCGGCATACTTACCACCTTTCTTGTAATCAACTTAATTAACGAGATGTCAACAAATATAATGTGTTCCATTGATCTAAATTAGCAGTAAATCTTAAATTTCTCTAAGGGCAAAATGAGTTCACATTCTATTTCATATATATTCATTTAATCTTCACAGGACCTCTGCCCGAGACATCAAAATGACTGCAATATCATATGCAAATACATCTGCTGTGTTAATTGATGTGTAATGTTTGCTTTCATTGCCTGAAAAATTGGATTAATCTTTCAGTTTTGGGGTGGTGGGGAAACACACTCTGCAGCAAAGCATATCATATATATTATCCTTACCACTTCCAGTGCTCCTTGACTAGCCCCTGTTTTCTGCCACCTGCTGCAATTGCTGCTGGGGCATCCAAATGCTGGGGAATCGGCAGTTGTGTGAAGGCAAACAGATTAAGGAACAAGTCTGTAAGTTGTGCAGATGAGCTACTAGTGGGGCAGCATCCTGCATTGGATGGATGGTTCAACTGCCACGCTCACCTACTCCAGTCTCCTCCCTAAACCTCACTCACCTCTTCTCCCATGCTGCCACCTATGCCCAGAACTCCCATCCCAAACACCAAGCTGCACTCCTACCTGACCTTCAAATACCTCCTAAAAGCTACTCCCACCCCCACGCTTTCTCTAACTCTTCACTACCACAGATTGCTCACATAAATTTCTCCTTACATCATCTAGAGAGTCGGTGTTGTGTAATGGCTAAGTGTGCTGTACTTGGACCGGGAGATAGTGGGGGACCCCGGTTCCAGTCTTGCCTTAGCCAGAAACTCACTGGGGGACACTGTGCCAGTCTCTCAGGCTGACCTACCTCACAGGGTTGTTGTGAGGATCAAAAGTTGTGTTAAACTGTTACGTGCAAAGCGCTGTGGGCACTATGGCAGGGGAACGCTATATAAAACTAAAGTTTATTATTAATTATTATCATTATTATTATCATCATCATCATCATCATCATCATATCATCTTCTGGGAACCCCCTCCTCTCCTTGTAATGTGCCCCTACAACGTCTCAACTTCATAAATGTCTCCCTGTCCCTCCCTATGTTCCCCCTCTCAGTTGTCTCCCCTTCCTTGTCCATCCTAAATTGTAAGCCCCTTGAGGCAGGGACCAGTCTCTCCGCATGACTATTTGATGCCAGGCACATTGCTGGCGATAGCTAGATAATGCAGCATTTTTGTCTTTTTATAAGCACAAAAGTGCTGAAAACCAACCACTGGCTTTTTAAAATTGAATTGGAATGGTATAAACCAAAGTTCAATAAAATGATTGGGAACCTGATTTATACAAGGATCCTGCAAGTGACTGTGTGAGAAAGAGAAAGAGTGCCAGCATTCAGGATCATGGCTGTAATCTCCAATTCTATTATCTCATGTTTAAAAGAGGAGTTAAGGCACTTACAAATTCCATCCTGCACTAAAAGGGATGTCCCATCCCTTTCCAATGTAACCCCATCCGCTCTGGAGTTAGAACCCCAGAGCTCCACTGTAACACAAATAATAATGAAGATTCTGAGTTTCCTAAAGTGGCATGAAGACTAGGGTTGCCACCTCTCTGGGTTTCACCTGGAGGCTACAGGCTCTGCCGCAGAGGCCCTGGGGGAAGCCCCAATTTCACCAGGTCAGCCCAGGTGCTCCTGGTAACCCAGAGAAATTGGGGCTTCCAGGAAGGGGGAAGAGGCAGTCACGTCAGAAAAGGAGAAGAGCCTAGGAACTATACTGCCCCTTTTCTCATGTAGCCTCAACGTCAGAAGCATCATGTCATCATGGAACAGCGTAAAGGGCATCACTGCCCCTTTTCCCTGAGCAACGTGGCCTCACCCCCTGTGGCCATGACATCAGGTGGGGTTAAATCAGAAAGGGGCAAAACAGCCCCTTTGCCCCATCCCTGCACACAGAACAATCCTCCACCATTAAAGTCAATAGGAATTTTGCCATTGACTTTAATGGTGGACAACTGCCCCGTCAGCAAGGATTTGAAGACAGAGGAGTGCTTTCCTCAGCTTATATCCCTTTTCTACTGCAATATTATTAAGTGAGTTAGCAAAGCAATAGTATTTCATCATACTTTCTCTTTCTAGGATGAAAGCCTGCCTTGGCGATCTAGCTCCCCATTCCTATCTTCAATTCCTCTTCGCTCCTGCAAATATTATAACATCTCTGAGTAAGTAAACCACACAAAAACAGAATTATCTTGCCTAGATGCAGAGGCCACAATCTCTCAAACTGTTTACTCTTGGGTAGCCTCACTGGATTGTAGCATAGACAGGGCTGGCCTCAGAATTTGAGGGGGGCCCAGGTTGCCTCACCCCGTCGGGGGCTCCACAGGGCCCTAGAGGTGGTCATGTTTGAGCCCCCACTGTGAGGGACTGAAACCCCCCACTCTGGTGAAAACAGGGGCCACTGTGGGGCCCCCAGAAGCAGAATAAAGCCCCCGCCACTCAGCAGGAGCGGAGTTTTCAGGGGCTGGACTGGGATCACCTTTCCCCTACCTCCCCCTCAGGTGTTGTAGGTGTGTGGTGGCATCAGATGAGGTGACTGCCACATCGATGGCATACAGCCAATTAGGTGGTGACAGGACACCTGAGGGGTGGGGACGGGCAAGGGCTTAAAGGTAGCCCCTTGCCACCCGGGCAGCTCTTTGTCTCATCAGATGACTGTGGCTGCCTCCCTCATTCCACTCCCCTTGCCCCTTATTGAGGCCAAGGGGCAGTCCCAGAATAACATGGGATCTCAAAAGGGGAGAGCTGAGGCAGCCGCTACCACACCCCACACCCCACCCCAGGTTTAGCTGACAGCTGAAGTCAATCATGGTTCCCTCTCTGCTATTGGCACAGGATATGCCAATGTAAGGGGCAGAGCCCCTGATATTGGAGCACCCCAGAATAAAGCAAGGCATACCCTGATATGGGATGCCATGGGTGAGGATTTATTCAATAAAGTTATGACCAATGCCTCTTTACATACCAAAACTGTGTTTCGTGTGGTCCTTTGGTATGTGCCCCTACAAAGAGCAGGGCCTACAACAGTCACCCCAGGTTGCCCTGTGGTAAGGCATATGGTTGTCTAGGAGTAAGTCTGAGCCCATGAGAAACTAGAACAAAAGGAAAACTCGCTTCTGTGCAGGGAGAAGGAACAAACGACCTCCTACAAGCTCTTTCCTTGTTCTATTATATTATTAAATAAGAATCTGTGAATAGTCTTTAAGGACGATTTATAAAATATAAAGTGGTTTCTTTCTTAAGTTTCTACACAGCAAGTTGTCCCCCTAGTTTTTATAGATGTCTCTCCTTGCAATGTTAGCCCTAATCTTTTCACTTTACCTCTGGAGTTGATGGGAGGCGGCGCTTGGAATGAAGCACACACAGATTATATTTTGTTATGAGGCGGGCCCTTTTTACACAGACGCCTTCCCCCCTGTCCACATGGGCGGGTGGGTGGGTGGGTGGTGGCGGCGTCCGTGTGACCGTCGCGGCAGGTGCTTAGGGGTGTGTACCCGCTCCCACACTCCACCCACCGCCCACGTATGGAGGCACTGGGGAAAATACAGGTGCGTTCATGTGTGGAGAGATGGGTGGAGGTGGGTGGGCGTCTGTGTAACGGGTCACCCATGCACCATGGCACACCCAGCCATCCCTCCACACACTTGTGCCTGTTTGAAAAGGGCCTTGGTCTGGTCTCTGTAAATTGCTTTTGCCTGTTCACACCATTAATGGTGTGTTATCTTGATACAGTTTTAACAGCTGGTATAAGAGAAAATATCAATAATTATGTAAGAAACTGAAAAAAGAAAAACAGAACTACAAGCTAAAGAGGCTCCCATTCTATCAAATATACATGTTACAGAAGTAGCTTTTTCCATCTCTCCTCTAATTGATGGTTCTCAAGGAATATTGTATTTTGCTTTATTGATGCATTGTGTGTGCAATGCAGGTTCTATGCCCTTCTTTCACAGCCAGTTTATATACCTGGTCTTTGCCCTTTTAGCAGATTAAGATTTCACAGTTAAGAGTCGTGTAACAGAACACTGCATATTCCGATGATAAATAGAACACAAAACTCTAGTTCAAAATCACCATAACATGTTTCAACAAGTCAGACTGCCCTTCTGATAACAACAATAATTTTGGTAATACAGTTTGAGCTTCCTAGGTATATCAACATTCAACTGCTTGATTTCTTTTTAGCTGTAATCCATGTATGGAACTGTAAATAATGTTGATAGTGACAGCTTAATTTTCATAGGAAAATCAAGAGCAACAGCTGAGTGTGAAGAGATATCATAATACACTCGGGTCGTTGTGTGAACTGTAGAGTACTATAGATCACTTATCAAATCTACTTTAATGTGCCTGGAAAACTAAGGAATAAAATTAATGAGACCTTTTCAATGAATAAGGATAACATTTGTCAAAGTCTGTGGGGAGGGAAGGGGTAGCTAAATTTAATATTCCAAATTCAAAAAAGCAGAAGGTAAATCTTTTAATGCACAGTAGTCCCTTCTGAATTTGGGAATTAAGGATTTTGGGTAGAGGTTCCTAAGTTTTGGGTCAGGACCCCAAGCGGGGTCATTCCATCTATGCATGGAGTAATATATCTATGCAAAATATTTGATCTATTTTGAATGGCTTTTTTTAATGCTTGGGGTTATGGGATCCCATTACAGTCTCAAAACAGCGTCACACAGGCATCATGCTTGAGAACTACTTAGGAATGGATCATAAAACCTGAAGATTAGTTTTAAAATATTCAAAAATATTTTTTGTAGAGTTGACTAGTCATAACAGAATTCACGGGAGGGGATGTGTCTTAGGATTGGATGTGAAAGAAACAAATGTTGGTGTCTGGCATGGTGGGGGGGGGAGGGGGGGCGTGTGTGCTCCAGGCTTAATGAAGAAACAATACTAAGAGTGGGAGAAGATAACCATGTCCTGAATTCTAAGCTATACTAAGACCCCTTTGCAACCTGTGGCAAAGTTGAAATTGGAGTAAATTGCTCTTATGTCTATTCTATTGCCAGTGCTGTGTGGTTATTGGCTTGTTTACATATTATACATTTATCAGTGGTAAGATATGCCATGCTGTCTCCGCAAAATATCTAACACTCCATCTATTGTTCTCATGTTACTAGGGGTGTGCAGGAGGGCACAATTTTGTTTTCATTTAGTTACCCTCTTAAAAAATATATTATTTTGTTTTGTTTTAATTTCATTTAAAATTTTATTTTCCATTCCATAATTGGAAATTTCATTTGAGTTATTAGGGAAACAGAAATGAAATGCACATCCCTGCATGATCCACAGTACTGCAGACTACAAGGAGAACATGTACCCTCGTGATACTGATAAAAATCAAAACTAAATGAGTACCGTGCATTTACAAAGATCCCCCTTCAATGTCCCATGAAGTGCCCAAGCTGCGAGGGACAAATCCAGAAAGAATGATGTGGCTGGGTTCAAGGATCTAGTTTACTGGTTCCAGGTCTCCACTGAATAGGAAGATCCCATTTGTGGTAACACACTCCCCTGGATGCCAAGAGACTTGCAGCTTACCCAAGTAAGTTTAGTTCACCAACGGCTGCTCTACTTGGGTAAAATCAGACACGCCATGACAGTGCCCTGCTTAGACCCGCTGTGGTCCACTTTGGCCTGCAGACCACTGACTGTCACATGTGGTTTAGGGCTGCCAGATGTTGACCTGGGGTATCCCAGGGTCTCACATTGGCATACAGCTGAAGTAACAGCTGGCCACAACGGGTTAGCATGTGTGGTTTGACCCTCCATGGCTGGACCGGATCAGGTCCGCCATGCCGGGGCTGCTCTGGCAGCCATTATTGGCCACCATGACTGCCCATCATTGCAGGGGACGGGGCGCTGGCAGAGGCATGGGGATGGCTGCTGGCACATCTGATGTGGCCACTGCCTGGGCTGGGCCACGTGTGGCTGGTGGTCTGAGTTGTCACTGGCAGGTTTCGGCCTGGGTCATGTTGACGGTGTGCTGCTGTCACGTGTGGTTTTACACCATGTTATCTTCTCCTCTTACCACTAGGGGTTGCTTGATGTGGTTTCCTTGTTCTTATTTTTTTTTAACTTACTTGTTTTCATTCCCCACCCTTCTCATTAAAACTCAGAGTGGGTCACAACACATGAAAAAAATCAAAAATCCACAAAATAAAACCAAATATTAAAACATCCTAATAAAAACAAAATATTCCCCAACTCATAACTCCCCTACTTCCACCCCTGCCTGCCAAACAAAAGGTTCTTACATCACCTCCAGAAGATGAGCAAGTTCAGGCTTAGACAAATCCCCAAGGGAAGGGAGTTTAACTGTGGGGTAGTCACAGTTGTCTCCCTCTTCTGGATACTCAAAGCTGACTGGGCTCAGATCTCAGCTCAACCCTGCCAAGTGTACATCTTGCTGGTTTAGTTGTTGCAATGCTGATGCTGTTCCTCTCTTCCCTTGTTGTTTCTGTAGCCCGCCTACCAGTTGTGCAAGGCCGTTCTCTGCAAGTGTCCTGGTAATTCAGCTCTCTCATGTTTACCAACTCTCAGTATTGGTAGGTTTTTTAGCTTGCACCACCCCAAACACAAAACAGAGGCTGTCTTGGATACACAGAGAGTTACCAATATGGCAAAAGTATCTATTGTTCAGCTCACATTCTCTCACCCCAAAGATGTACAAGTGCATTATGGTACCTGTCATTAACTAATGGAAACCATTTCATAACTAATTAAGCTGCTTTCCCGCGAGACAGAATATGCAGCCTTTGGCACCGCAGAAGCCTACGCGAGTCAAATGGTGTGCAGCTCCCATGTCGTGGGAAAGGCAGAAGTGCGGGTCTCCCAACGGCAAGCATGCACGTCAGATAGAGTAGGATTTCACTACTCTGTCCAATGCGCATGCTTGCTGGCAAGCTACCCACACTTCCACCTTTCCCGTAAGATGGGAGCTGAACGCCATTTCACTTGTGCAGGCTCCCATGGCACCAAAGGCTTCGCATTCTGCTTCAGGAAAAGCAGCCTAGAGTAAATGCTCTATTAACTTGTTAACTACCTCAAATTTCAAATATAATACAAAACAGTTGCTTCATATTAATGGTTCTATGGAGAAGTGGGTCATTTAAATATGCATGAAGCATATGCAGATGTCCAGCCATGGACAGTATTTGCTCTTTCTCAAATACTGTCCATGTCATCAAGCTTACACATGGAAGAGACACCAGAACGCAGCAAGAGGAGGTTTTGAAATGTGTAGGTTTTGTGCCCAAAGCAACATATGGCAAAGGCTATGAAAAAGCATTCTTAAATGTCTCCTCTGCAAAAAAACCCAAAACGGATAAAGCATTGTACTGGGGGGAAACGACATGGAAAATCCAATGGTTCAGTTTTGCGAAATGCAGAGATTAAGTTCAACCATTATAGCATGAGTGTGTATCAAGCCATTTATCAACTTTTGTTTTAGGAACTTACTTTTTATCTCCCGCCGCTCCCTTGAAACTAAATGAATAATTGTTTGATTGGGAACTGCTGGGCTGGGAGAGCATTTAGACACAAGCAGAGGCCTCCATCCATAGCAACAGAAGAAAGATTGTAGAAAAATATTCTTTTCAAATATGACTGTAACAAGTCTTGAACCTCCCCTATAAACCGGGGTGGGAGGATGAAATTTGGCTGGGGAAAAGGGCCACCATCCTAGGAAGAGAGTCTTTTTTAAAACAACTTATGCCTCATCCACGCAACACTTTTGCAATCTCACCACTTGCACCTTTACCGCATTTCTCTTGTCCTCTAGCAATACTTTCACACAGCTGCTATCTTACCTCCATTTCAGTGGCCCACCCATTAAAGCAGGTAGCTGAACAAGGGATCACCATTGGAGCGCAGGAAGCAGGAAAATGTCACACCCCACTCAAAATGTGAGCCTGTGCTACTGTGTGCTCTAACAGAGGGTTGTGTGAATTAGCCCCTATTCTCAAGGAAGGCAGTAATTTGTTTAATTCTTAAGTAAATGAAAAATACTGTATGACAGCAGGGTTGTAATGGGCTCCTCTGCTGTAGAAGATGGACTGGGTGGGTACTCGGTCACTCAGAAGTAGGTGCACCCGGGAGTGTACCCCCCAACTGCAAGGCTTGTTAGACCCAGTGCACCCACACCACCTGTCCTTATTCTAGCTATGCCCTTGGATGAACAATAACCAAATGGCTGCTGTGAATGTAATCCAAAACAATCCATAAGGGGACGCAGAGCAGAAATGTGGAGTGACAGATGGTCATTTCAGAGGCTGAAAAACTCAAAGCAACCTTAAATTACAGAGTCCTTCACAACAGTTGCAGAGTTTGCAATTCTGTATTATATATATTTGATGCCCACTCACAATGATACTTGTATACCAGGATAACTTTTGTCATTGTAGGTGGTTTTGTTTTACATTCATCTTCACAAGAACTTAGATTTTAAAGGGAAAAATACCCAAATTACCACCTGCAATAGTTGCTCTATTATAAGATAGACACGACTCACAGTTAGTATTAATAACTGGGTTTGGTTCAACACACTAATAATAATGTACTCCTTCCCTATATAATTGTCCAGGAGCATGCAAAACAGTTGCTGAGAAAATGCTGAAGCCACTGAAGCTTATTTTTAAATCATTCATGATAGTTTAGAAATAGAAGTCCTTATACTTTGGCCCTTTTCACACGGGCTGCTGTGGGTGGGGGGATGGGTGTGCACCAGCGGTGGGTGCAGGTGGGTGTGTGGCTGTTCCCACAGGGACACACCCATCTCCACCCACGGAGCAACTGGTATTGGTGCCTGTTGCTCAGTGCGTGGGTGATGCGTGAGAGCACACACGTACGCCCCCACCACCCGCAGTGTTCCCAATGGTGCCCACACACACCCCCTGCCTGCCATGGCATTCGCACAGACTCCCCACCACCTGCACACGTGGGGGGGGGGGGGCACCTATGTGAAAACGGCCATTGAAATATAGGCCCTTTTCAAACAGGTACTTATCATAATGTACTCCTTCCCTATATAATGCAAGGGGTGGGACATCAGGGCAATTACCGGCTACCGGATTTACCAGTTACTGGATTAAAAAAACCCAGATTGCCGGATTTGTACCGGTTTACCGGTACTGGATTTGTTCCATTGATTTCAATGGGGAACTGTCCCCATTGAAATCAATGGAAAAAAAAACCCCAAAAAAACCCCTCCCCTTCCCAGACTGTGCGGGTGGAAGGGGGGGCACCCCACACCCACCCTGCCCAGCCTGGATTTTTAAAAAAAATATTTTTAAACGTAAGTCCCTAGTGCGGACCAGCAGGTACTAGGGTGATCCCTGGGGTGGGGGGTGGTTTAACCCCCCCACCCCACCCCAGGGATCACCCTACCTCCCCACCAAGGGATTGTCTACCTTGCGCTCCGGGCGGCGGCAGCGGTCCAACTCTGGCGGCTTCAGCGCTGGCTGTGGCTGCCGGCTTCAGCACTACTAGACCTTCTGGGGAAGTCCAGAAGTTCACCGGAAGGCCTAGTAGCACTGAAGCCGGCAGCCACAGCCAGCGCTGAAGCCACCAGAGTCGGACCACCACCGCCGCCATCTGGAGCGCAAGGTAGGCGATCCCTGGGTGGGGAGGTAGGATGATCCCTGGGGTGGGGGTGTGTGCTAAACCACCCCCCACCCCAGGGATCACCCTAGTACAACCGTACCTACCTGCTGGTGCGGGTTCTGGGTCCACTAGCAGGGACTTCAGGGGGAAATTATTATTTTTTAAAGCCAGGCTGAGCAGGGTGGGTGGGGGGGTGTCCCCCCTTCCACCCGTGCAGCCTGGACTGGGGAGGGAAAGTGGGGGTGTTTTGTGGGTTTTTTTAACATTGCGGCTGTTCATTTGAATGGCCGCAATGTAAAACATCCGGTACGGGGAATCCGGTAAACGGGCCGGATTACCGGGTTTAATTCGATACTGCCGGTACACGAAATACTGGCAGTATCGGATGATCCGGAATTCCCACCCCTATAAGCATAATTGTCCAGGAGCATGCACAACAGTTGCTGAGAAAATGTTGAAGCCACTGAGCTTATTTTTAAGTCTTTGATGATAGTTCAGAAATAAAAGTCCTTATACTTTGGGCCTTTTCACATGGGCTGTGGTGGGTAGGGGGATGGATGTGCGCCTGCAGCAGGTGGAGGTAGGTGTATGCCTGTTCCCACAGGCACACACCCATCTCCACCCACCTCCATCCATGGAGCAACAGGCATTGGCACCTGGTGCTCCGTGCATGGGTGATGGGTGAAGGTGGGTGGAGCATGGGAGTGCACACGCACTCACACCCACCACCGCCGGCGGTGAACCGCGGTGTTCCTACAGGTGCCCCCCACATGTGTGCGAGGGGGGGGGATGCCCATGTGAAAAGGGCTAACATGAGTGACCGTTCAGAAGTTGTAGCTGGGTGAGTCGTCATGAGCATATTACATCTGTGCTTCAGAGCCTGCACTGGCTCCTGATATCTTTCCAGGCACAAGTCAAGGTACTGGTCATGAGTCCAACATACATGAAAGATCCCTTCTCCCACTATGTCCCATTGCAACCCCTGCGGTCGGTTGGGAGCATGAGACTACTGGAGTTTTTTACTGCCTGTAATTTGTCAGTGGGTATTTCTTTCTTCAATGTCTCACTCAGTTCTTTCCAAATTTCAACAGCATCAGCAATACAGCAGCAATTTCCCTGCACTTTGTTCAAGGTTACAGATGTAGATCCTGAGAATTCAGATATGTTCAGGTCATCATCTTCAAAGTAGCTGCCTTCTGAAGAGGAGCAGAAGTACTTTTCCTAACGTCGTTTCATTTGGACAACTAGGCCTTGCATCTCTTTGTTGCCTGTTTTACCAACATTTCTTTAAAATATTCGCAAACAAGATCCCTTTTATGACCTGCTGCTAGAGGATGTTTTTCTTCCCCACCTGCCACCCCCATTCCCTCACTAGAAATCTCATCAATGCAGAGGCTATACTCAGAAAAAAGGCATCCCTCAAAGATTTCTGCTTAAAATGTTGTTCCTTTTTGCTGCTCCCATATCACCTATTCTAGATCCACTCCACTCATCCTCGATTCTACGCATTTAACTCACCCATTTGCACTTTTAGAGAGTGAAATGAACGTAAGAGTTTTACTCTGTCTGTGTACAGAAATACGTATAAAGACAAAGCAACGAAGCTTAAGTGGCTAGTCCTTCCAGACAGTAGGGCTGGCAGATAGGTAAAACAAATCCATCATTTCCATATACTGCAGTTAACAGGGGCGTCAACTGTAGAGACAGAGATCCACAACCTGAGGCCGCTTTTAGACGAGACATTTGCGCATGATTGTTAAAAAATGCGCTTGTTTTAATGCTATTTATAAAGCTTTCCCAAACCGTTTTAAATGTGTATTTGCCGTGAACGTGTAAAAGCCCAAACCGTTTTGAATGTGGTTTTTAAATAATGCGCATTTTTAAAAACCGGTTTTGGCATCCCCCCGATCATCAAAGTTGTTCAAAACCGGTTTTTAAAAATGCGCATTATTTAAAAAACACATTCAAAACGGTTTGGGCTTTTACACGTTCACGGCAAATACACATTTTTAAACGGTTTAGGTGTTTAAACGAGCATTAAAACAAGCACATTTTTTTTAACAATCATGCGCAAATGTGTCTCGTCTAAAAGCGGCCTGAGAACTAAAAGTGAAACTATCAGCGCTAAGGGAGAAAATACAAATACATGAAACTAGGAGTCGGTTCTATGTTTAGAGATGTGCGATAGGATCTTATAGACTGAAACTTGGGTCCCAGTGGGTACAGTGACTTTCTTTACCAGTCTATAGAAGGACCCCCATTATAGTACATGGTTTATTGTGCCTATTTATAAAGCTTTCCCAAAAAGATTACATTACTATATTGTCTCAAATAAAATATATTTTAAAATTACCTTTCTGGTTTAACAATTTGTATTAAATTTATATTTAAATAAGCTGGGTTTTTTAAAAAGAGAATGCTAATAAAAATTAAAAAATCTGATTTAAATGAAAATCCATTTTTTATTTTTTCTTAAATATCATTGATTTTTATCCATGTTTCCACCCCTCCTCCTTGCTGTCTCCCCCATACCGCTTCTCATGACATCCATTCATCAGGAAAGATGCTCTTCTCTATGTCGTTCTCCTCCATCACCAACTCCTGACTCCATGCCTTTCACCTCACTGCACCATATTGCCTGGAACAGTCTGCATGAGGCGGTCCGTCAGGTCCCCCCTCTGTCCATATTCAAGGTCTCCTCTTTGAAGCTGCCTTTAATTCATCAACCCAGGCTATTTGCCTTGTAGATTTTAACTAAAAAACATTATATATTTGATTTGTAATGGCCTATGGCCGAACAATAAAATCATCATCATCAACTAAAAAACATCTTCATTCGAATAAATTAACTACTGAATAAACTGCGTCCTGTAGTCCATGATTCATATAATGCCTCTTGGGTTTTTTTTTTTACTTTTTGTGTCTTAACTAGATTGTAAGCTCCTCAGAGCAGGGACCATCCTTGGCATTATGTGTATCTGTACAATACTGCATACAACTGGTAGCAGTAGAGAAATGATAAGTAGGAGTAGTTGTATGTGAGGAAAAAAAGTAGGACATCAAGTTGTATATATGATCCATATGGGTGTGATCCTCTGGACAGATAATGCCAGCGTTAGCACTTAGCATGGGAGTGAGGCTCAGCCTCATTGAAGGAAGTGGGACTCATGGCCAAGGTAGGTACAAGCACTGGTGCTATCTGCCCAAGGACTGTGCTGTATGTATATTGTATTATAGTAGGAAACGTATTTGCTTATAACTCTTGGCTACGCTGCGAATTTTACATAGGCCCCTTTTCAGGATTCACCTGTGCAATGTACATTTCAGTCTTTTGCTCTTTAATAACGTGATCCTTCCCCTCCCCCCACCCCACTGAAATGATTAGCAAGGCTTTTGCGGTCTTCGTGGTGCATGGCTGAGCCTAAAGCCTTTTAATGTATTTTGCTTCCACAAGGGCACAAGCTTACATAATGCCAAAACATTTTTTCCTTAAGCCTAATTTTTCTTGAGGGGCCAATTAAAAAGTTTGTATTTTGACTGCTAAAGGGTTTAGATATTAGCTTGACATTTTTTCTGCATTTAATATAGATCTTCTGAGGAATGTGTACCAAATGTTATGGTTGGCCTATTGTTCCTTTCTTTTTTACAGGCATTTGTGTGAATCACGTCAACAGAGGACCGGAAAATTGTGAAAACTCAACTGCGTGCAGTCATCAAATACCTTCGTTGAAAGGCATGACTTCTCGGGAAGTGCATGCAGACATGCAACAGACATTAGGGAACTTTGCTCCAGCTTATTCAACTGTTGTTAAATGGTGTGCAGAATTTAAGTGTGGCAGCATTTCGTGTGAAGATGCGGACCTTCCCAGCTGCCCATCGACGTCCGTTTCTAAGGAAACGATTGCAAAATTGCATGATCTCATCATGAATGATCAGCGACTGACTGTCAGATTAATTTCAGAGTCTTGTGGCATTTCCTATGGTAGTACACACTCAATATTAACTTGACGTTGAGGAAGGTGTCTGCAAGATGGGTGCCACAAATGTTGACCAATATCCAAAAGCACACTCAACTGCAAAGATCAACGGCACTTTTAGCATTGTTTCAAAAAAATCCAGAGGACTTTTTATCTCAGTTTATCACCATGGATGAAACATGGGTTTATCACTTTGACCCAGAGACCAAACAACAAAGCATGGTTTGGAAACACTCATCATTCATCTCCGCCTCCCAAGAAATTTCATGTCACTGCCTCCACAGGCAAAGTAATGGCATCAATGTTCTGGGACGCTAAAGAATTTGTGCTTATGATTACCTGGAGAGAGGTTCCACCATCAGAGGCCACTATTATGCAGTTAATTGGAAAACTGTGTCAGGCCATCAAGGAAAAAAGATGTGGCAAGTTGCGACGTGGTGTGCTCTTTCACTAAGACAACGTGACCACCCACCCGTCTGCAATGACACTGGCTGCCATCAGAGATGCGGGATTTGAACTGCTTGAACACCAGCCCTATTCACCAGATCTGGCCCCCAGCAACTTCCACTTCTTCCCAAACCTGAAGGAACACCTTTGGGGACAGAAATTTTCTGGTGACCAGGATGTGATGTCTGCTTTGAATGCTTGGTTTTGGGACCAAGACAAAGAATTTTTTCACAGTGGAATCCAAGCTTTGGAGCACTGCCGGACCAAGTGCGTTTCAGTTCAAGGGGACATTGAAAAATAAAATAAAAAATTGTTTGGATACATATGGTCTTTCACACTCAAAATACTAATTTTTTTTATCGGCCCTCATAAGAAAAAAAAACTTTTCACAAATGTGGGGTTAATTCCTTCCCTGTTTGTTTATACAATACATTCTGTATAAGAAGATATTGATAGAGTGGAATTTCTGATAACTTAAATCTTAATTCACAATTATTGCATCTTGTTTCCTAAATATTTATTCCATCTCCAATGGTCTGTTCTTTTCTTGACTACTTTTTTTGTGTGTGTGTAGCTGGAAACATCGTTCGTTCGTTCGTTCGTTCAATAGTGAGAGCCACCTGTTGTGAACTGGATCCATGCCCGTCCTGGTTGGTGAAAGCCTCCAGGGAGACATTGGGGACAGTGCTGGTGAGGGTGGTTAACACGTCCTTGCAGCAGGGGAGGTTGTCCCCCAGCCTCAAGGAGACTGTGGTGCGCCCCCTGCTGAAGAAAACATCTTTGGATGTGGATGCACTTGCCAGCTACCAACCTGTCTCTAACCTTCCCTTTTTAGAGAAGGTTATTGAGTGGGCGGTGGCGATCCAGCTCCAGGCACATCTAGATGACATTGGTTTCCTGGACCCTTTTCAATGGGGGTTCCACCCCGGCTATGGCACCGAGACGGCGTTGGTGGCCTTGGTCGACGATCTCCGCCGGGAGATGGATGCAGGATGTTCAACATTTCTCATCCTGCTATATCTCTTGGCCGCTTTTGAAACTGTGGACCATGGGCTGCTGTTGAGACGGCTGCGCGACCTGGGGGGGCCTGGACGGGACTGTTCTTGAATGGTTCCACTCATTCCTCTCGGGGAGAAGCCAGCGGGTGGTGTTGGGGGCTGAGACATCTTGCCCCCGCACTTTATTCTGCGGCATTCCGCAGGGTTCCATTCTGTCTCCATTGCTTTAATGTATGTATGCAGCCCTTGGGGGAGGTCGTAAGAGGGTTCGGGGTGCAATGTCACCAATATGCTGATGATATTCAGCTGTACCTCTTTTTTTCAACTGACCCAGACCCTGCTGTCTCGGTGCTATCCCAGTGTCTGGAGGCCGTGGCGGAATGGATGTGGCAGAGCAGACTGAAGCTCAACCCCGATAAGATGGAGGAGATGTTGGTGGGGAGAGCGAGGGAGGCGTCGGCCCGCCCTGATTGGGGGGGAGGGGGTTCACCCTCTTACAGCTCAGCAGATCCGGAGTCTGGGGGTGGTGCTGGACGCGGATCTCTGCCTGGAGTGACAGGTGGAGGTAGTGGCGAAGGCCGCTTTCTGCCAGTTGTATCTGGTGCGGAGGCTGTGTCTGTACATCTCCGGCCCGGACCTGGGCTCCCTCATCCATGCCTTCGTCACCTCAAGGCTGGACTACTGCGATGCGCTCTACGTGGGGTTGCCCTTGTTCCTGGTGCGGAGGCTGCAGCTAGTGCAGAATGCAGCGGCCCGGCTCCTTTTGGGGACGGGTCATTGGGAGTACATAACACCTGTGCTCCGGACTCTGCACTGGTTGCCAAAAGCGTGCTGAGCCAGGTTCAAGGTTTTGGTGTTGATCTATAAGGCCCTTCACAGTCTGTACCCCTCGTACCTCAGGGACCGCCTCACCCTCCGTGCCCCAGAGCGGCTCCTTCAGTCTGCCAGGGATGCCTTCTTGGAGGTCCCCCGTGTTAAGCGGGGGGCCACAATGGAGAAGGCATTCTCGGTGGCCAGGCCATGTCTTTGGAACTCCCTCCCGGAGGAAGCTCACCTGGCCCCGAGCCTTTTAACATTCCAGCAAATTTGCAAAATCTGGCTGTTCGCCCAGGTCGGAGGGGGGGAGGTTTTTTTTATCCCCCTCCACTCTTATTTATTATATATTTATTTTTATGTTCCCTGGTCCTGTTTTAATTGTTGTAATTTTATGAGTGTTTTAAAATATTTTATAGTTGTATTTTTATATTTTGTGGAGATTGGAAGCCGTCCGGAGCTGTTTCAGGAGGGGCGGGGTATAAATGTGTATGTATAAATAAATAAATAAATAAATAAATAAATTTTTACCCCCACCCTTCCCAAACGGCTCAGGGCAGTTTTCCAATGTAAAAAATAAAAAAATAAAAAATAAAGGTCACTTTCACCTAAATGGACCTAATGTCTTAAACATTTTAAAGAATAGTATCTTGTTTTCTTTTATTTATTTAGCCAAGCTGAGTTTCAAATAGATAGCCTGATGAGGATGAAAAGTGAAAAAGCTCATGAGTGCTTTTTCTTCCATTTTGGACATAACAGTCATACTTTTATTAATCCAGAAAGCTAAGCACAGCAGCTGGAACTCTGAGACTACACTGCCAAGCGTTTGACAGTGCCATAAGGTTTTGATGAAGGAGAGGAGACGGATTCTATCCCAGCCACTGACCCAGGTAAAACAACTAAAGATCTCATTCATCAGTTGAAAAACTTTGCTGAAAAGAAATGGAGCAACTGTAGAAGAGGGGTCAGCATGAGGAGGAAGGGTATACTGAGGATGTGAACCCATCTAATATAACAAAACTAGGAGTGTGGCCCGTCTCTAGTGATTTTCTGAATGACTGGTTTGCAATTTAGCTCTAATATTTTTTTCGTGATCTTTGTGGACCTGGATACCTTTCAATATTTAAAGAGTCAGTGGCCAACAGCTAGGTCCAAAAGATAGAAAAGCTAAGGTCATGGTACACAGGTTCAGAATTTTCACCCTTTTAGCTGGCAGAGAATTCAAATAAATGCTTCAGTCATGAGAAAATGTTAGATGTGTTGAGAAGAAAGTGGTTCTATAGAGGCTGATGATATCTGCATATCATAGAACTGGACATGTTTCAGCTAAGAAAAGATCCATTACATTAGCCAACTCATCTTCTGGCCAATTCAAAATTGTTCCATAAAGCAGAATTACAGTGATACAGCAAGTTCAGAAATTAATCATTTGTCCTTTTCTACTTCCACCTACAATGGAGTAATTCCTAAGCATCAGGTCTACAGGTACCATTGCAGCATCAAATAGAAGAGGAATTATTGGAGGCGTGTTTCTCCCCAGAAGGAAAAAATTAAAAAATTACCAATTAGTTCTGGCAACAAACTTAGTAGGGAAGGGTTTAGAAAAATACTTCTAGATCTCAAAAAGTCTCTGAGGTTGGCTTTAACTAGGTTGAGACTAGAATAGATGCCAACAGCAATTACTGAGGGATGTGAATGGGAATCCCTTAAAAGGAGAGAAACTGTCCCTTTTGTAAGGAGATGCTCGAGGACATGGTTCATTATGTCCTCACGTGTCATTTTATACAAGGAAATTAGGGGTCGATTGTTCTTCCCCCTCCCAAATTTACTTTCCACTTTCTCTAATTATGAGAAATCAATTTGGATCATCCAACAGCAGACAAAGCTTTTTTTGTCTAGGCTTACAGCATTTACCTTACGAGCAGAAGAAATAAGATGTACCGGTTCACCAGAAATAATATTATTGTACTTACATTCTATATGCTTGTTTATATATTTATTATTTCTTTGTATTGGATCATGGCGAAAACTAGCATGTTAATAAACTGAACTGAACTGAATAAACTTAGTAGTAAAATACAGAAGTGGTAACCAGCTGATAAGTTTCAGCCAAAGCCCCCTTTTCTTATAGCAAAAAGATATACTGTATCATCAGGAACTAATGCTATTTCTAAGTCTATTGTTAACCTTGTCTCCTGGCTGAACCGTCTGAGAAACTAAATTGATGTTCATTACTAGCGGTAGCCAAGTTTTACTTAGTTTCTAGATATGTTAGCACTCAAACTTTCAAATAGGGGATCAAAAACACCATGTGTCAATAAACAGAGAGACAAGACTAGGTCATTATTTCATGCAAGGGTATAAGGAATGAGGTGATGAGTTAAATAGGTCATGATTAATCATTTAGAGAAGGGAAAGGGAAGTCTTCTATGTGCATATTTTAGAAGGACTAGCTAGAACCTACTCTGTGCTCCTTCAAATATGAAGGTTATTAATTGTCTTAATAAGTATTAGCTTTGGTTATACCGGAGAAGAGTCCGACAAAATAGAGGTCAACCACAATCTAGTTCCTGTTTCATCAGAGATCCATTTTGGTTATTCTGATTTATTTTAATATTTTGGATCAGTTGCTTCATTATTTCATTTTGGCTACTGTGCATGTGTGCCAGCTAAAGTGAAGTAAATGGCCAATGCAGAATAACCAAAAAAATAAATGGAGTTACCAAACTAGAATAACTGAAACAGCTATGCAGAAATTCATCATGAAAACAAAAGTGTGATGGATTTCCACATACCATTCCAAAAATGTGGGAAATCTCCACAAATGTGAAAAGGAAAATTCATCACAGGCCTGATAATGATTCCTTCTTCAGCAACCATTCCTCACTTTTGAATGTTATACTGCTGATATTAAGAGTCAGCGAAGAACTATTCCGATATGACTGGTCTTTAGATTCCTCACAGCTTTCTGACAATGCAAGCTCAGGAGCTGGGCTTGCAAGGGATGGCAGGTCTAGTAAAAGTGCTCTGTTTTCCTGCAATCAGCTGATTAGAGGAGAAACAGGTGTGCTAGCTTATCTAGCTAAGATGTCTAATTGTAATTCTGTTTGTGGCTCTTAAGTGTTCCTTTTGGTTCTTTCAATGTAAATCTTAATTTAAATAAGATAGATTGATGCTCAAGTTAAATTGGGCATATCTTCATTATTCAGAATAATGTTTTATTTAAACTGAGAACCCTGTTATAACCCCATTGAAACCCACAGTGAAAATCATGCCAAATCCTTTTAAATGACTACCCTGATATAATTAATGTTTTGTCTGGTCTGAAAGGGAGTTTGATTTGCTGAAGCTATACTGTATTTCCATCCAATGGAGTTGTCATCTCTCCATCTGTGAGGGGTCTGAAATGTTGCAAGAGGATTCTATTTTACAAGGATTCTTGCTTGCTTCAATCCAGTGTAAGTTTGGGTAATAGTCTGATGTGCTAATGTGCAGCAGGCTACATGTAATGACATTGTCATCATCTAATTGTGAGACAGTTAGTGGTGTGGGAACATGGGTAGAGATTTAGTAAGGACTGGGGAGAGAGCTTCCCTCACCCTACAAACTTACCTTGCTATCACAGAACTAACAAGTACATCAGAGTTGTGGTACCCAAAGCACAGTACAGCAATACATTCCATCAATGAAGAAGGAGTGCAGATAGAATACGATGTGAATGTAAGCCCCAGGTAGCAATTCATATCCTCTTGACTCCAAAAAATCAACAGGGTATATGGCTGCTCCCCACTAACCTTGAGGAACATAGGTTTCTCCCCAGAAGAAGGGAGTTTTCCCTGAATTGAAAAGGAGACCATGAATCTGAATCTCACTCCAGTAACTGATTGTGCTTCCTATCAGGGACATAACAAGATTCTACGGGTCCTAGGCTGAGCTCCCAATTATGGTCTTCCTAAGAGCAAAGGGTGGAGTCTTCAGAGTAGAGGGCTGGGTTTACGCTGGTGGGGCGAGAGCACCCTTCTTGCTCCAGTCCTCCATGGAAAGTCCACCCACTCTGAAAACTTCAATCCTCGTGGGCCTCTCTGCAAGTGGCCTGAGTGCCACCAGAAAATGTTCAGAGTGGGTGAGAACAAAGTCCTGGCCCTGCTCCTTTCCTTGCCCACTCTGAAAATTTCCCAGCAGCACTCAAGCCACTTGCAAAGGCCCTCCCAGAGTGCAGTGCTTGGGTGGGGTGAAATACAGAGGAAGCATTGTCACTGGAGATTAGCATGGCCATACCTCCCCTTTAAAAGAGGACGTTATAAAAATGCATGTTGCAGGACTCCACTGGTTCAAATTCTCTTTTAAAGGGGAGGTGTGGCCACCCTACTGGAGATTCAGACTCATGACCTCCTCAGTTCTGGGCATATACACACATCCTACTTTTCAACACTGAAAGTTTAGCTCTACAAGGTAGAGAAATACAACTTTCTACTTATTTCAGTCCCTACAAATAAATCAAGAGACAGGTTATGCAAGCCTAACGATGAGGACTAGAAACTAGGACTCCAGCATGGGAACCCAAAACATAGCTATTCACCCACACTAGCAAATCTGCTAAAAAACCTCTGGCAACCCACTGTGGGTGAAAACAGACATGCTGGGGGCAAGGCACCTCCTTGGCCCCTCCACTCCAGGGCAGGAAACTGCAGCAGCCTGTGCCGAACAAATGTGCTGGCTCGGCCTGGGATCGTTGGCCAGAATTGGTCTCATGGCACATCCCAAGCCAACTGCCTACCCGCTCCAAGGCAGTTGTGGGCCAACATCTGACAGTGGGGAAACAGATGAACAGGTGAGTACCAGGCCAATGCGTGCCACAGAAGGCCAACACAGGCTACCGTCTTGTCTGTTTTTACTCTATCTCAGCCATGTTTCAGCTATTGCTGCCTATCTGCGAGACTGCCTCACTCCCTGTGTCCTGGATCGGCCCCTGCAGTCATCCGGGGATGCCCTGCTCAAGGTCCCCCAAGCTTCTTGGGTGACCACGCAGGAGAGGGCATTCTCGGTGGCCACGTCTATGGAATCCCTTCCGGTGGGGGCCCGGCTGGCCCCGGACCGCCCCTCTTTTAGGAAATGCTGCAAGACCTGTCTGCAGGGTAGAGGGGTGGGCAGGGGAGAGGGGTGATGGGGGGGGGGGGGTAGGAGGTGGAGGGTTGTTTTCTCTGCTTCCTCCTTTTATGATTGTTTTAACTGTTGTAAGCCACCCCGAGCTGCCTGTGGCAGGAGGGACGGGGTAATAAGTTTTTTAAATAAATAAAATAAATGTTTTGTTTTCTACATAATACTCTCAATTCACCAAACCTTGGGGAAAGTGTGTGGGAAGCTTCCCCACATCTTAACGTTGATGTCAGCTGTTTGCCATTTTTATTCTTTAATATTCATAGCCTCTTTTATGACATCTAATGATAAGCCATTCTATGCTTTAAGAGTCTAAATGACTTACTATGGCTTTTTTGAAAGTTATATTTTATGCCACTTTTGTGTGGTAAGAGGTGGAGTAAGTATTTTTGCTCCAGCTGTTGTAATTTGCACTTATTCAGTTTATATGTTATATAGCTTTTATATGCTTCCCACCTGACAGCAGGAGAGGAGTCAGCTGTTTTCCTGTGATGAGAGAAATCATCAGACATTTAGGATTTCATGTCTTAACTTATAGAGCCTCAAGGCCAGGTTCTGATTGGGGTACAAATCCTCCATCCACTAAATTCAATGGCTTGCGTTCAGCAACAGTTTGGCAAATAAGGAAATAATCAATTGAATCCAAAGAGCTTTGGATCAATTCTATCCTGTTTCTAAACAAAAGTTTACTTCCTGACCTACCAAACATTATGTTCCAATTCTACCATCCGACTGACATTGGGATTACTTGTGTGAGTAAGGACTACTTGCATGTATGATTACACGGGCTGAACTCCTGGGTTGGTTTTTTAATTTATGTATCAATATCCTTATAGTTATCCTAATTAAAACTGAGAACCTTTGGAGCAAATTTTCCTCAAATTTCACTAGTTCTCCTTTACCTTAATCCAAATTTATATGCTTTTAAAATGTATACAACTACCCTTGAAATCTGATAAAAGGCACAACAACAAAAATGAACTTTAATGGAAATTTCTAACTTTTTTCTGTTTGTCAGAAGTTCAGAGTTTTCTACCAGTTCTTATTATAAATCAAATTAAAGAGACTGTCTAGGTATCATCATCAAATAAACAGGGACGAACCCAGCATAATATTCTCCAGCTGCTAAATTAACTTGGACCTATTTGTAAAAACTTTAAAATTGCCTTTGGGTGATGGACTACTCATAACGCAGAAGTTAAAAGAACAAAAAAAACCACCCCAAAACACATAATGAAGAATGCCAAGTTGCTTTAAAAGTGTCTCATTTTCTCCCCTTCTAGCCACACATCCATTGTCACTTTCTTGTCAACACTAGAGTTGAAGGGAAGCTTCTGTGCAGTCAGCCTTAAATCAGCATTTGTATGCTGCCAACCATTGCTTAATTTGATGCCTACATAAATCTACTGTACAGAACAAAAGAAAGAATTTAAAAAAACATTGCACTGACATAATTAGAAAGCAGTTTCTAAACAGCAGGTGACCTGAAGATTAAGCTTCCGAGAAGGTCACTTCATCCATATTAGATTATACTTGGGAGATTGGCTATTCCTGTATCAGTGTCACTGGAAATAATTGCGGTTTAGTAATAAACAATGGATTAATAATACCACAAAACAAGAGGCATAAAGAAGTCACCAGGGAGAGGAAATTAGGAAATTTCTAGATTAGTTGGGCTGGTAACTCTCTGCCTAGCATTGCAGTCAAGCGGTAAATGACTCCATAACTAACGGCGGTGGCAAGGTTTGTGTTTACATCCAATATATCAAGTTATTGGAAATGTACATGCTTAGGTGTATCGCCTTGAAGACCGTATTCTTAAGGAGTATCCCTAGCTATGAGAATAAAACTGGGGAGGGACGGGAAGGATGTGCCCCCCCCTCCTGAGTTCGGGAAGGATGGTACCCCTTTTTGGCACTGGGAGGTGCCAAAACACCCTGCTTTGCAAGGTAAGAAACTAGGAGTGGATCCCTCATTTTATAAATTTCTGGATAAATAAGTTAACAGAGAAGTAGTACAAGAACACAGTGAGGAATAGAACCCAGGACCCTTAGCATGGCTGCTCTACAGCCCATTGATAATGCTCCTCCAACAGGATCAAGGTTGGGAGTTGAGTTAGGAGGGGAGGTCTTACAGGATCAGGGGACCAGAAACAGGCATGAAGAGAATGGATCAAATTTATAATTTATATTTATTTATTTATTTAATAAATTTATATCCTGCCCCTCCTGCCATGCAGCCCGGGGCAGCTTACAACAATAAAATACAATAAAAACAATTTAAAACACTCAATACAATATAAAAGTATTTAAAACAGGGCTAGCAATATATAAATTTATACGTTAGGTGGGGGAGATAAAACCCCTCATCCTACCCTCCCACCCGCCCCAAAGGCCTGGGCAAACAGCCAGGTTTTACAACATCGCCAGAATGTCAACAGGCTTGGGGCCAGGCGGGCTTCCTCTGGAAGGGAGTTCCAAAGGCGCGGCCCAGCCACGAGAATGCCCTCTCCATTGTGGCCCCCCGCTTAACACGGGGGACCTCCAAG
>QEPC01008520.1:1584500-1597920 GCA_003113815.1 Sphenodon punctatus | reverse complement strand
TCCCCTGCTGCAAGGACGCGTTCACCACCCTCGCCAGCACCGTCCCCAACGTCTCCCTGGAAGCTTTTACTAACCAGGACGGGCACGGATCAAGTTCACAACACGTGGCCCTCACAGACCCAAGGACATCGGCTGCATAAGCCGGCGTCACTTCCTGAAATCCACCCACAAAGCTGGACCGGACGGGGCCTCCGTCCCCTTGTGCTCATCCCCTACTGCCCCAAATCCAGCGGTTGAGAAAAATGGAATGGCTCCAAGGGGTAAACATGAGAGAGAAAATAAAAAAATATCAGAATAACTTGATTATAGAAATGAATTTGCCTAATTTTAGCCCCGAGAAACCCTATGCTGGATCCCAACAGAAAGGCATCACTGGTACATTGTATAGGTATGCTATTATCTAAGTATTTCTAATGAAATTATCAGAATGACCTAAATAGTAACAGGGCTCAGGATCCATTTAGACATTTGACTGTACTAAAAATTAAGCTCCAGGAGCAGAGGGGAGCAAGGGAGGGAGTATTTTGCTTCACTCTCTTCCCAGAAGACTAAGGAGTGAAATTAAAGGTCAGAGCCATTATTTTACATCAATGCTAGCAGCAGAAGAATTTGTTCATTACAGAATTAAAGATTATACAGATGCTTCACTAGACACATGACTGCTCAGAACCTGACAGGGAACAAGAGCAGGAAAGTAAAAAGCTGAGAACATCCTGAAAGGACGATGATTATTGATTATCCCCAAAGTCTTTCTAGAATAAATATTAATTTTTGTCAAAGGGGAAAAACATACCCAAGAGATTACTTACGTTTTCAAAATTAATCTGTTCAGCATTATTGAACTCTGGCAGCAATTTGTGAAGCCCTCCGGTATATTTGCAGGGGGGGAGGAGGGGAAAGCACATGAACATATTTTGACTAATGGGCAGCATATTGACATGCTAACTGAGGTAAATCAAGCCATGGATCATCATGGCAAGTGGCATATTTAAGTAAGACATCCCTTTTTGTTATAACAAAAAACAAAAATTAAGCAAGAAAAAGTAACTTCAACGGTGGTCTAAAGAGAATCTTTAATGTACAGCGCAGCTTTGTAGATGGCTCTATGCATGAATGCTAATTACTAGAGACGGCCTAAAAGGAGCTGCTATGTGAAACCAAGGTGGAGAGTTCCGCTCGCCCTTGCCACCAATCCGTGGTGCTGATTCTGAATCACTGAAGCTGAAGCAAGCAGGATCTCTACCCTGTAGAAACGTAAGCAGCACTGTTCTCCAGGCTTGATGTTTCCTTTCATTGCTTCTTTCCCACATCCAACCTCCTACCAAATCCTGACACTTGCCCCAAGATGCATCACCACTTCTCCACTCCTACTGCCAAAACCTCTAAATCTCTACCCTATCAAATTCTGCAGTCTTCTCACCGAGGGTGTAGCTAACTCTAATGGGGACGGTGGGTGCAGCTGCACCAGGGCATGGGTGGGAAGACGGGGGCCCCATTCCAACCGAGATACACTCAGTGGTGTCACAAGGCTGAGGGCGGCCCGGGCTCACGTCCCACTTATGGGAGCCCCTAAGGCCAAGGAACTCTTCCTATGCAGCAGCCCTCCTGTGGCTGCGAGACAGCCTCAGCCTCCTCCACAAAGGTTATGGCGATGCTCTGGCTCCCAGTGTGACCTCTGGCGTGGCAGAAGCCTCCCCCAGGAAGTTTCAAGAGTCAGTGGGGCCAGCACTCCACTCATGCTGACTCTGAAAACTTCCTTCTTGGCAGGCAGGGCCCTTAGCATGGCCAATTACTCACCCACTCTGAAAATTTCCTAGAAGTGCTCAGGCTCTTTGTAGAGCCAACCCCCCACCCCCCCCACCCCGCAATCCACAGCCGGGGTTCAAATGCAAAAATAAATTTAAAAATTAACTGAGCCCCTCTTGTTCCATGCTAGCTACATCCCTGGCTACATCGCTGTATAAGAGGGCAGAGTCCCTGTAGGACACTGAGTCTTTAAGAAGGCAGCTAACCCCCATAAGGGTACCAGTGCTAGCTGAACTGCACACGCTGCAAGCTGTAAGAGGCAGCACCTTAACCTGCAGCAGCTGTGCGAGGACATAGCAGGAGCCAGCCCAGAGCGGCCCACCGGGAATCCTCCCGGTGCATTCAATGGCCAATCTGCCCCTGGCCCAGAGCCAGAGAAGGGCTCAGAATTGAGCAAGAGACAGAGGAGTTAGGGAGAGCTCTACCTAAGAGTAAGACAGACTCAGACTCTTGCCTGAGCCAAAAGGGCTGCTGGGTTCCAGAGACAAAGGTGTGAGTAAGGCCACTTTCCCATGTTACACCGGCTGAAGATTCTCCCGGCAGGGAAACTTACGCCAAGCTGTGCACATAGGCACAGGGCTAAAAGTGTTATCAGCTGAATCCAGCAGCTTTCCCCCCTCCGTATCAGGGCTCTAAATCCAGCCCTGACATTGGAAAGAAAAAAAGCCGTTGGATGCGGCTGATGATGCTTTCAGCCCGGCGACCACGTGCAGAGCTCAGCATAAGTTAATTCCCCGCCGGGAGAATCGCCAGCCGGTGCAACATGGGCATGTGGCCTATGAGCCAGAGGATCATGCCTGGCAGTGGCTATATAGACTGTGAGAACTGTGGAGGAGCCAGAGGGTTGTGCAAAGCTGGAGAACTGCTAATAAAGGACTGTGAGCTGATTCCCTGAAGCAAGTGACTGTTTGGGGCCCTAATTCTGCCAAAACCCATGCTTAACAAGCCCGTCCCTGCCACACCCTGCCTAAAGGAATATCCAGTGGCCACCTAAAGCCTTCAAAGCATAAGGACATGGTATGGAGGGTGCATTTCCAATTCTTTGCGTGGCCACTGGATATTCCTTTAGGCACTGGACTTTGATGCGGACTAGAATCCATTTCCTTATATCAACCTTATCCACTGCTTCAGATCTTCAGTAAGTGATGGGTCTCTGTTGTGCTGTTTCTGCAGAGCTCCCAAATTGGTCTAATATAAGCTACCCATCTTGCTCATCAGCACATCAGACTGTATGATGGCTTAACACCATTACCCTAGTAGATAAAAGACAAGGCTTTAGGCAACCATCTAACAGTTTCATACTAGTCCAAGATCTCTGCCATCAACGATCCAGGAAGGCAGAATTTTAAACATACCATATGCTCAACGTCTATGTCCTTTTGACGCCTTGAGAGCGGAGACAGTCGAACATATTATATTGGAATGTAAATTGTATGCTGCCCCATGGGATTGTTTTCTGCTTCCCTATCTCAATCGTTCTAAGACTAGCCCAAAATGTGCGAGATTATACATGTTACTGGAGGATACTAACATTAATGTAACAAGAGCAGTGGCAGGATTTCTGGCAGCTGCCTTTGCAATAAGAAATCATTTTTTTACATTTCAGCCAATAGGCAGAGACTTTGATGAAGATTATTATATTTGATTATTAGTACCTGTATACTGGAACCTTGCCCTTGTACCATATTTGATTTTGACTATGCTCAGATACTAAGCCTGGACAAATATGGCATGGGGATTTTGCGACATGTATGGAATACCTATAATTTTAGATATAAAATATGCCAATAGTGAAAATTACTGCTGACATTATATGTTTTTATATTTATGTTTATAGGGGATCCCTACGGGGATATAAATTATGTGCGGTTGAGTAGTGCTAAGAATTGAATATATAGTGTTAGCTCTGATCTGGCCCACCAAAATTTAAAGATGGTGGGCATGACAGTTCTCTCAATGCTGGCAGGAAAGTCACTTTGTTGTATTTTAATTTTGTTAATTGTATATTTTATTTGTGTAATCACCTTTTGCAATGGCCAAGTGCCAAGCAAATAAAAAATTTAATTTGATTTGATTTGATCTGAATAGTCCAAGATGGATTTGATTCAGTGGCAAAACCAATAAGCTTATTTTGTATTAACAAATAATATTCTCATTTGCAGACAGCCATCTGACTATCCAAATAATATTTGTAGCCAAAAAAAAAGGAAGATATTTGTGTATCTGCTCTTCTGGTTACTTCATTTAGGTTGTTTTAGTATTCCCGTAGTTTTTATATTTAATTTACTTCATTTTTTGTCAAATGCATATGCACAATAGCATTAACAGTGGCCAAATGAAGTAACTGAAATAAGAACATAAGTGCCATACTGAGTCAGACCAATGGTCCATCAAGCCCAGCTTCCTGTCCTCCGACAGTGGCCAATCTTGATCGCATGGGAGAAGAACCAACAGTCATAATGGGTAATCCATTCCCCGTTGTTCACTCCCAGCTCCCGACAGTAAGACGTTCGTCCCATAAGCTACTTGGACCTCCTCTCCAAGAACGTATCCAGGCCTTTTTTAACCCAGCTATACTACTGGCCTTGACAACGTCCTCTGGCAGCAAATTTCATAAGTTAACAAATTCCATAAGTTGATTATGCGTTAAGTGAAAAAGTACTCCATTTTATTTGATTTAAATCTGCCACCAGCTAGTTTCATGGAGTGTCCCCTAGTTCTAGTACTATTTGAGAGGGTCAATAACCATTCCCTATCAACTCGTTCCACACCACTCAAGATTTTATAAACCTCTGTCATGTCCCTCTCACTCTTCTCTAAGCTGAAGAGACCCAGCTTGTCAAGCCTCTCTTTGTGACAGCTCTTCCAATTCATCACCTACAAAGTAAGGTTCCGGCATGGGTATCTCCCCAACATACTCTGCAGTGAAGACCGAAGCAAAGAACTCATTCAGCTTCTCTGCAATGTCCTTTTCCTCCCTAAGCACCTCTTTCACCCCCTGGTCATCTAATGGCACAACTGTCTCTCTAAGCAGGCTTCCTGCTTCTGATGTAATTGAAAAAGTTTTTATTATTAGTTTTAGCATCTTTAGCAAGTTGCTCCTAAAATTCCTTTTTGGCCTGCCTTATCAACTTTTTACATCTACTTTGGCAATGCTTATGCTCTTCCCTATTAAATAACCAAAAAGAAATAACCAAAACAGGTATATGACAAGAAGAGATATGGACAGAGGTTTGTATCCATTTAGCAGAACCAAATCAAATAGGCTGAATTCGTCAAATACAAAATTTGCATCAGATATGTAGTTCATCTCATATCAGATCTATTGTCTGCATTCAGCAAAGAGTCTACACATTTATTTTAAGCCAATATATCAAACACAACAGATATAACCAGTTAGTAGTATGTTGTCAATGTCACCAGCCTTTTTCTATATCCTAAAACTGTCCTTGAAGACTTCGGACTGTTTCTTCCATTCCTTACACCAGACTCTTAAACAGTGCAAGAACTATGAGATAAAAATTCAAGACTGGAACAATCCATTCATCTTTGGTTTCAATACAATGAAGTCAGTAATCATAAGGCTGCAGCAATGGCCTACATGAGCTGCTTTATGGAAGTCTGGCAACTGATCCATTCCATTAATAAACACTTGTGAATATGATGTACCATCTTAGATCATGGGGCGTTATACTGACAAGCACACAAGGCCTAATTTTCCATAGATCTCCCCCTGCTGTAGTCACACCTAGATGCAAAACAAATGGAAAATTATACCCAATGTTATTTTTCCATTTAAACCAATTTTACGCCTATGTTGAACATCAGGACTAATATACAGGAGATTGAAATGGGGAGCTCTCAACATAGAAGCACAAGTCTCCACAGCTTGAGATGATAAACCATAGACCATGGTGATGCTGCATCAGGATTGCATGTCCTTTTGGTTAGGCTCAGAGGAGGATCATATAATCCACAGCTCCAGCATGTTAGACTGACACTCAACTCAAGGCATTGAATACAGCCAGACCCCAACGTCCTGTTGAGCTGAACGTATTATGGATCTTTGAACGTATTATGGATTTGAAACCTGAAAGCATGAGGATTTAACATGGAAGCTTTACTCATAGCTTGTGGGAATGACCATAAGTCTCTGCGACACTAAAGCCAGGGTCTATCTGCTGTTTAATTTCCCCCCTCCATTTGTCTTCCATCTCATTAATCCGTCTCCACTTTCTATTCTTTTATGTAATTCTTCTTACATTTCCTGCTGGGAGGCATCTGTCTTTCAAAGTAGTTGAGCTTTAATTACTTCTTGTCTAGCTTGAACTCCCCATCAATCCTCTGCTTCCTTTCCCTGGTGTAGTGTCTCTTTCCCATACAACAGGCAACAAAAGGTCCACAGGACCGAGAGTATGGTGGAAATCCCCCTTTGGAACAGTTTAATAAGGACAGCACTGAATAATGTTGATAGTGTGGATTATTTTGTGCTTTTATATCATTTTTTGCCATGCTGACTCTTTCCAAGGAGAAGAAATCTGATGTCAAAGGGTCCTGATCGCCTTCTCCTCCTGAAGACGACACAAATCACTAAAGAGATGCTCTCACAGGGGGAAGGCTTCAGGTTACTTCACAGGTAGCATCCCTCTTCTCAACTCAATTAAGATATATATCTGAATTCATTTGGGAAGCAGTTGTTCGGCCAACTAAGCGAGTCCTATTCTGATTCTAATTGGCAGTAGGAAATGTTGGTTGAACAAACATTCTGCTAATGCAATATTTTATTATCCCCTTTATATGGCTAATTGTCTTGCATTTATATAACATGTATTTTGTACTAATTTTCATAGGTACCTAAAATACAAGTTGGTTTAACTTTTCTTCTAGCTGCATCTATCATCAATAGGGTTAGGTCAACAAGTTGAGTATATTTCAGAGCCGATAAACCAATGGAAGTAAGGGGGAGGTGAGACTGCCCCACCCCACCCCCTCTAACTAATATTCTGTGGCTTCTAGAGCCTTGAAGTACAGCAAGTGGAGGATCATGAGTGAGTCAAGTAAGGAAAGCAGAATAATATTGGGCAGGAGAAGGAGCAACATCACTATGGAGATATTTGTCAAGGAAGACAGCAGGTAGATTAGGAAAGTATCTGGGATTCTAGGCAGAGAAAGGTAGGGAATGGCAGGCACTGGAAATTAAAAGCTTCAGGTTTATTGTGTATTTTTATAGTTATTCTAATTTCTAGAAAAAAGGTTCCTAGCCATTTTGCCTACTTGACCCCACTGTGAGACATAAATATAATCCAATGAGTCCACACAAGCAAAGTATACAGAATATCAATGGGCTCTCTGCACTCATCTCATCTCATCTCATCAGCAGGCAGCGGACGCTTGATCACAATATTTACTGTGCATGATTTGCCTCCGGGAAAGAATCTGGAAGGCAAAGCATGTGCGGGATTTTTAACATGCCCCCCCCCCCCCATTTTTGCTAGCAATCCTGCAGAGGATTGAAGAGTAGGGAAATCTAGCTCTGCAACCCCCTGCAGAGGGGGATCATCGGCAAAAATGTGCATGGGAGGGGGAGGGAGGAGTCCTACATTACAAACTCCATATGTGCTTTGCCTTCTGGATTCTTTCCCGGAGGCAAATTGTGTGTGGTGGGAAAGCACCCAGTATCATTGGCCGTTTTTAGACAATCGCGCCTGCGCTTGTTTTGAAAAAAAGCCAGGATCAGACAATACACTCCCGGCAATCACGCGCCTGGAAGGGGGACGCGCATGCTTTTCCGGCCGTGTTTGACCGGGTTGATTTTTCAACCCGGTCAAATCGCGGCCGGAAAAGCATGCGCGTCCCCCTTCCGGGATCGTGATTGCCGGGAGTGTATTGTCTGATCCTGGCTTTTTTTCAAAACAAGCGCAGGCGCGATTGTCTAAAAACGGCCTTAGCCACAGCATAGAAATGAGCGACTCCTCCATTCAAGGCAGAATGGATGGATAGAGTCTGGTACGTTCACTAAAAGGGCAAACATGAGGATTTTCTCATGGACTGGATGCGCTGCTTCAACTTTCTAGCACCTGAGAAACCCCAAAGGAAAACATCTCATCTATAACACAACATGGACATGATTGTGACCACGCAAGATGTAAAGGGTGGATTGCTAACTTGGAAACAGAGTCACCCATCTCTAGAGTGCTTCCCAAAGGCTTTGCATTCAACAATGGTAAACACGATTCTGATGTGACTGTGGCAGCTTATGCCTTAGGGAAGGGCAGCGTATACATTTGAATAAATAAATGCCAAAGTGCAATGTTTGTTTCATTCCCCGTTACTATATAATGGTTATGATGTTTAATAAAAACTGGGGGGAATCTTCACTGAAATATCAATGGGGTCTGTGACCCCGTCTGCAGATGGTATGACCCCCACTAGGGTTTCTAAACCACAGTCTGGGACTCTCCACCCCAGATGGTACTTGATCCATTTCATAATTGTTGTTATTTAGAACTGGACAAGATTCCAAAGCGAGAAACTAAGATGATAAAGGGGGCTGGAATACAAGCCATATGAAGAAGGCTGAAAGAACTGGGTACGGTCAGCCTAGACAAAAGACAACTGGAGGGTGGGGAGGGATGCAATAGCAGCTTTCAAATATCTAAAAGGGTGTCACAAAGCTGATGATGAGCATTTGTTCTCCACTATTACAGAAAACAGAATGAGAGGGGATGGGCTTAAATTGCAGCACTGTAGATTTCGGTTAAGTATTAACAAAAACTTCCTAAGAACAGTTTGGATAATAGAACAAGCTGCCATGGGAGGCTCTGGAATTTCCTTCCTTGAATATTTTCAAAATTTGGCAGCACAAGCATCTGTCTGTGATGCTGTAGTCCGAGTATATCCTACCCTGGAACAGGGGATTGGAGTAGGTGACTGTAGTAACAGTGTGTGGTCCTTGGGGTAAGTCTTCTCAGGATCCACACCCCAACTAAGGCCAGTCCAAGAAGGATCTTCTCAAAGTGCCCTGTATACTATTCACAGTGTCCACTCATAGTCCATCCTCAGTATACACAGATACAATCCAGTCACGTGGGGTCGCTCCCTCTGGCTGGGCACAGTCCCTCCTAAAGCCAGGCACCGCCCCACAGATAGGGTGAAAACATACATGATGGTGTTAGCCTGCTGTCGCGGCACAATCTGGACCAAGGTGCCACTCTCACACTGGTCAGGAGTGTGTTCAGCCTCAGAACAGGCGTTCATGCAGTCAGGCTCAGAGTGCCACACAAACGTGGCACTCGAGGCTGCCGGCTGGATTACTACAATGCGCTCTACGTGGGGCTGCCCGAGAAGTTGGTCCGGAGGCTGCAGCTGGTGCAGAATGCTGCGGCCCGTCTCCTTACGGGGGCGGGTTGCAGGGAGCACATGACACCAGTGCTCCGGACTCTGCACTGGCTGCCTATAAAGCACCGGGCCAGGTTCAAGGTGCTGGTTTTGACCTTTAAAGCCCTTTACGGCCTGGGTCCTGCTTATCTTCGGGACCGCCTCACTCCCCCCATGTACCCGTGCGACCCTTGAGATCATCCGTGGGAGCCTTTTTGGAGGTTCCCCGAGCGAGATGGGTGGCCACTGATGTTAGATCTTTTTCAGTGGTCGCCCCTGTGCTGTGGAACTTGCTCCCGGAGGAGGCTCGGTTGGCCCCCACCCTCCTGTCATTTCAACGTTTGTGTAAGACCTGGCTGTTCCACCAGGCTTTTTTTGGGGGGGGGGGTAAGGGGTGGGTTGGGGCGGGGAGGGAGTTGTTTTTTCTCCCACATATGGGCTTTTATTGTTTTAATTTGTTGTTCACTGCCCTGAGCTGCCCTGCGGGCAGGAGAGGCGGGATAAAAATATTTTATCTTGCATAGGTAAATATTTATAAATAAATAATTTTTTAAAAAAACAACAAAAAACGTGTAGCCAGCCGGTCCGCACACTGTGCCCAGCAGCCAGTCTCCCTGCCATGATGGGTGGCCATGGCAGCCAATGAAAGCTACCATGGCTACCCATCATGGGGAACACTCTGGACCGCGCTAGGAACAGTGGGCTACCACATGTCATAGCCCGCTGTAGACCAGTCGGGCAGGTCTTTCCCTGGGAGTGGTGGCACATAGTCCAGTCTGTGACTCCAGAGGTCTATGGAGCCACAGCCCAGGCCAGCCACCACCACGCCTGGGAAAATTCCAGGGCAAATATCTGGATGTCCCTTAACAAACATGATGGTGGTCCCTGGGCCAAAGCAGGCTACGCAGGCCACTGTCACGTTTGTTAACACCCAGAGTCCCTGGTACCTCTAGTAACTCAGGCCTTCCTGGTCAGGCCGACTCCCTCTTGCAGTCAGGTAGCCACCTTCCTTGGCTCCTGCCTCACCCACAGCCACCCTCCCTACTGAGCTCCAGGCTCAGCCTTTCAGCTTCTGGGCTGGCTCAGCCACACCCAGCCCAGATGGTCCTACTCAGACCTTTGCTTACCCAGCACTGGGGATAGTTCACGTCAAGGCACTGTCTCAGCACCTCCACCTCCTAGATCAGTGCTAAACCTCCTTAAAGGGCCAGGCTCAGACACCCAGCCTGACCCTGCTACAGTGACCCTTGGGGTCTCCTTCCAACCCTCAAATTCTGTGCTTTCAGGCAGTAATATGAGGAGTAATTTCTTTTGGTAGCATCCATCCAGATCAGCTTACCCATTTACCTCTGAATAGTAGGAGCAGGTAAATTAGGTACACATCTCTTAGTATGGCTCTATTAATGACCTTCCTTTGTATATGCCCTTTCAAGTTAAATTTGTAATAATGTCAACAATGCACAAAGAGGATTAAATAATCTATTGTTGCCAGGTCTGAGGACACAGACAATAAACATGGCAATAATATCTAACCTGAAGAATTCAATTTCCCACAGTTAACTAACATTAAACAATTCAGTCCTTCCCTGACCTTGTGGTGAGCAAAGTTTGTTGCGTGTTTCATTTGGGTATGCTGTTATGAATGAAATCCCTATGCAAGAAACCCATGAAGTACTCCTTTAAAAGCCACAAGGTCAAAATTATAACTAAGACGGATGTCCTGGTTTCTATTCATTTATCACAGCTAGTCTCAGGAGAATGTTTCTTCTACTGTCAACAATGACAAAGAAAGGCGCAGAATAGCCAAAGAACTGGAAAGAATGACAGAGTAAAAGATTCAGCAGCCTGAAACAATGTAGACTAAGCATGGCACATTGAAAGAGAACAAGTCTATTTCCCTGCTTGATGGAGTATCTCCCAAACACTTGGTGTCTTAATTTTTCTTCTTTTCTGACTGCCTAGCTTTTTACTTTTTAATACCCTTCTCCTGCTTGTTGCTCAGTATATCCTATCTGGCAAACTGGTATTTATACAGTGTTGAATCAACTTTGGGTGAAAACTGACAGGGGCAGGACACAGGGGGCACCACTCTCTGGGTCGGGGAGGGGCACCAAACAAATGTGCCCGTGTACATGGAACCACCCTGACACCGACATGCCCTGGGGTGCGGGGAGGGCAAAAAAGACATGTGGGCAGATGGCACTGCCCCCACACCACTCCCAGTGCCCTGCCCCCCTCCATGACGGGTAGCCATGGCAGGCCCAACAGCACAAATGGCAGGGCCAAACAGATGTATTGGTCTGCCGTGGCCCACGTTGACTTGCCTGGGCAGCCCTTCCGGGCCTTCCAGTCCTTCCAGACTCATTCCGGGCCATCCGCCTACCCACCCTGGGGCAGTAGTGGGCCAGCGGGGAAACAGATCTACAGTGAGTCAGTAGCGGGCCACCATCACATCTGTTTTCACCGTTCCTTTCCAACAAGCCAGACATGGGCCCAACCAAAACCAATGGCATGAAGGCCCATGAGACAAACTCTTTGGAACTTTTAGCAAGTTTAGAATCTGTAATGTGGGTCCATTTTGGATCATTCCCCCCACCCCTGCGTTGTGACTACTTTGTAGCCATTATAGGACAACTGCAGCATATCCTCCAACAGTGTCTTTTTGCCCAGTACAGTAAAAAGTTTTGCCATCTCTGAAGATGCAGACCAGGCTAAGGGGCTTCCATGTAGGCTAACACAGGCTAGCACATGTGTCTGCCCCCACCATCACTTTTTCAGGGCAGGGGCCACTATGGGTGATTGCCATGGCTTGTCCAGCATGGCAGGGGGTGGGGCGCTGGGAGCAAGGTGAGGGCAAAGATTTTCCAAGGCCACAGTCTGGACTAGCTGCCTACCTACCTTGGAGCAGTCCTGAGTGGTGCATATACACCCATCTGGTGGTGCATATAACAGATGTGCTGGTGAGTCCCAGGCCACAGCGGGCTAAAGTTTACTTAGGGCCTGCGGTGTTTGAAGCGGGAGAGCAGGCGGTTAGAGCGATGGTGGCGCCGGACCTGCGACCAGTATGATCAATCGCAGCATAAGAGCAGTTTAAAGGCCTATGCTGTGGCGGTGCAGGCAGCAAAGAAGCAGTTCTTTGCTACCCTTATTGCATCTGCAAAGTCACATCCAGCTGAGCTTTTCCAGGTGGTGAAAGGTTTGGTCAGTCCTGCCTGTCTCCGTCTGGACCTGGAGCAATCCAGTGACCGCTGTGACCGGTTTATCGAGTACTTTGCAGATAAGATCGCTCGTATCCGCCACGATTTCGGTTCCGCAGTTATTGCAGAGGATCATCTTAGGGTAAGTAAGTAATATTTATTCCTCGGCTAGCTTTCGCCATAGCCAAAAATAACATAAAATATAAACAACAACACTTTACAAAATTTTAGGCACAATAAAATCACGCACAAACCAAATCATACAGTCCACCGTACTGCAAATACATTATATATTAATTAATTATTTAACTCATTATTATGCCAGGGTACCCCCCCAAACACGGGAGCGGCACACACGGGCATCACCAATCACTTATCAAGGCAAAAAATAAATAAGTCAAAGACTAATCGGGAGATCAATCTAGGTCAAAGACAGACCCTTCTCATAGGAGCATCCCTCCATGGGCGTATAATAGTTTTCAGCCAGTACCCTGATGGCGAAATTTGCCACCACTCTTGCCCTACTTGGGTCGTTCCCATTCAAAAGGAATTGCAACCACTCTTCCTCCACCCGGAACCTCGGTTCCAAAACTCCACTAATCTTCAGGAGATCTTCTCTCAATTCCTTAAGGGCTGGGCAGTATAGTAGAATGTGGATCATTGAATCAAGTACCGCCCCATCACATCTCCTACAAACCCTTAAGTTTTTTGGTATTTTGTGGTATCTACCCTCCACCAATGCTGAGGGAAAGAGGTTACATCTCAATAGCGTCAAAACCCTTCGCTGCTTATCATTAGCCCAAGAAAGATACTCGGGAAGAGAGCCTTTTGGATATAACAAGTGATAATCAGGGGCTATCCTTTGGGCAGACAACGCTGCTAGCTCTATTTGCAGCTCCTGATCATACAATCTTTGTTTTATTTTTGCAATCATCTGCAAATATCCTAGGGAACTTAAGTCCTCTTTAGCCAACCCCATGTTAGAATAGATTTGTTCAGTATTTTGTACCCATTTAACCACAAACCTATCTTCGATGATC
>QEPC01008520.1:1546473-1577963 GCA_003113815.1 Sphenodon punctatus | reverse complement strand
CGCCTCACTCCCCATGTGCCCGTGCGACCCTTAAGATCATCTGTGGGAGCCTTTTTGGAGGTTCCCCGGGCGAGGCGGGTGGCCACCGATGTTCGATCTTTTTCGGTGGCCACCCGTGCTGTGGAATTCGCTCCCAGAGGAGGCTCACTTGGCTCCCACTCTCCTGCTGTTTCAGCGTGTATGTAAGAACTGGCTGTTCCGTCAGGCTTTTTGCGAGGGGTGGGGGGTTTCCCCATATTGTATTGTATTTAAAATTGTTTTAAATTGTATAAAAAATTTTTTTTATAGAATGTTGTTCGCTGCCCCGGGACTGCCCTGTGGGCAGGCGGGGTGGGATACAAATTATAAATAAATAAATAAATAAAATAAAATAAAATAAAATGGGTCACCATCATGTCTGTTTTTACCCAATGAGTCTTTCAAAATCCATCCCAACTGTATACATCTATTCTACCTAAGGTATTAATTCTTACTTATCTAATTACCATTCATGTTTCTGTAGGAAAGCAATCGCAATGAGCAAACAATGAAATTAATGGACATACTTGCAACTCATGTATTTGTCTCAACGGTTCAATTTAATTTAATTTAGTGTGTCAACCAAAGGTTATTACAATATAACAAACAAAATATAAATATCAAATACATGTACAAATAAATATAAATTAAAACCCAAGGCATTTACAATGGCCAGAGCATAAACTCCGCAATAAAGCGGGTCCTAGGGAACTTTTAACTGTTATTTCCAAAACTGATCAGGGGAGCACCCAGAGTTTCAACATGTGCCACCTCACAAATATCTAAGGCGGTTTTAATTTGAATAACCGTGCTCAGAAAGCGAACAACCTGTACCGAAACATGTGGCAGGCGGTCTCCCAACAAATAAATCAAGAGTGATGCTTCAGAACGGCCTGGCAACGATGCCAACAATTGGGCAACGGTTCAATTATTTAAACCCCCATGTTAAGAATTACCACACATCTCCCTATCATGGGAAGCCTACAAGTTCTTGCTTCTCTTGCAAGCCAATTTAAATAGACACTATCAAAGTTTTATAACCCATTTTCAAGCCACAGTGCAATACTTTGAGAGTTTGTTTTTTTGTTTTTCCAAACATGCAGGTGTGTCTTGTGGCTCTTGAGTTTTTGGTAGCTCTGGGAACTTTGGTTACCCTTGGGGTACTCAATCTTTTTTAGCAAAGTGGATATGAAGCTGTATTCCATTCCAGATTTGTCTGTGGTTTCAAATCTTTATTTTAGTATTTCCAGGTTTATTATTTAATATTTAATATTTAATTTTTAAAATTTATTTGTCATTTTTATTTTTTAATTTATTGTAAAAATTAATTGTTCATTTACATTTTTTATATTATTTTATTTAATAATATTTGGGTAATCCATTCACTTCAGTGGTACTATTTGGTCGAGGGTTAAGGGAGTTACATTTCTGAATGTGATCAACTGAACTTTTGGAATGGGATTGTTGCATTTGGATCAATCATATTCACATCCAATTTTTAAAATATTAAATTAAAAAAATGCAATTGTAAAAAAGGAACCACCCCTCCACAAAAGCATTGCCCAAGTGAATAAAGTATCCAATGCCAAAATATCAAGTGACCGAACTACCGAAGTGAACTAAACAAAGATAGGAATGTTGCAACGTGACAAAGGGTAAAAAACAAACATACAGCTGATGGGACTGCTCCCCGGGTCACTCCAGCCCAGAAAACCCCAGGGGACACAGTCCGGGTCAAGTCGGGGCACTGACCTGCTATGACCGCATCTGGGGAGCCATCCCATCAGCCGCAAGGCCGAGGTACAGCCAGAAGCACAACAAACGGGCAGGCACTGTGCTGCGCTCCTAGTGCCCCACCCCCACCATGACCGGCAGCCATGGCAGACAATGAGGCACAGTCATACCGGCCCCCGCCCCGGGTCAGGAAAACTGTGGCTGCACAGACATGCTCACCTGCTCTGGCCCACTTTGGCTTGGTCAGGTGGGCCTTAGCCTTGGCTTGCAAGCTGCTACAACCATGCAGTAGTAAATAGTAGTAGCTGTGATCTCAGAGTTTGTCCGGAGGTCACAGCCTTGGCTAGTCCCCAACACTGCCTGGGGCAATCCTGTGTCAACATCTTGCATTACGTGTTTACACGTGCCACCAGATCCCAGGCCAAAGCGGGCCCAAATCACGTCTGTTTTCACCCAAAGTCTAGTTCGGATACTCATTCACGAGAATGAATATTCAAATTTTATTCACAGATACAAATTATCATATTTGTTTTACCACTAGTTCCAAGAGACCCAATGATGAATCGGGCCAATTGTGCTGGGAAAATACAAATACATGACAAAATGACAAATCCCCAAAGGCACTTCCAGTCTAGGTACAAGAGAAGAGAGACACTCATTAATCCCATTTAGCCCTTTTGACGTCAATGTCTCTTCAAGGAAGGAATCTGGTTGACAGGACTGCACAGCACCATTTCTCTCCGTCAACTGCGAAGCAGGAGAGGTGCGCGTGTGCACGCATGTCTGTCTGTCCGTCTGTCTGTGCCTTGCAGTCCGAGGCCATACGTACATTTTAGTATGTGACTCTTAGGGTCGAGAAGTTTGCCCACCCCTGTTCTATAGGGAACAGTGTCTCCTTCAAGAAAACTCCAGTTTTCTACTACAGTACTGAATTTTAACTCATAACTAATTGTTTTACTATTTTTCAGAAATGGTGAAAGGACATCTGTGTTTTCCCCTAAACAGACATTATCATGTACAGTTGTCAGTTTATGTTAATTAGACAGTATAATCAGAGCACAATTTTGAAGTCTTTGTTGTGAATATAGACCACATAACATCAGGTGCATTTTAAAGATAATCACAGGGTATTAAATAGATATTATCTTTTAATTAGAGGGGGGGGAGAGAAGTGTTGTGTAAAATTGCCAATCCAAATTTGAAATTCATTGTTTAGTTTCTCATTAGAAGATGTAGAAAGATGACGCTGAGCATTAATCCTTTGAACAAAGGCAGAGGCAATAATGAAGATGAAATCGGTGGGGGAGGTGTACAGAATCAGAGTTGAAACAAGTACCCACTAAAACGAGCAAACCAAATGAAATGAAATTGCGAAAAAACAGCAGCTTGAACATAATTTGGTCAAATAGAATCTGCTAAAAATAAATAATATTTTGAAAAACAAACCTATGAAAGCTATTCTGCTTCTTGTTTCACCTTTACACAGAATTTAGGAAGGGACACAAGATGGGGCACAAATGCTTACCTCAAGCTCCGCCAGAGGGAACATCCAAAATGGCGGTTGGCTCTGTTTCAGCAACATCAATTCTGACTGGTGTTCCAATTGAAATTAAAATTCAAGAAGTGGGCAAGCTGATGCTAATTTTAGTATCTCCCCAGATCTACTCCTCTGAACTAGAGTTGCGAGGGGGCAGAGGACAGAAAGGGAGAGGAGACAAGGGGTGTTTTCAGACGTTATGCTAGCTACTTGTAATTCCAACCCATGCAATGCTGAAAATTAAATCAACAGATGTTTATACTGCTGTGTGCTTGAGTGGCTACCCAATAGTGCCTTCTGGGTGTGTGGTGTTGGCACTCTACTGCCCCAAGTCCCAATCCTGCAAAGCTCCTGGTGAACCCACATCCCCTGTGTCTCCTCCTCTACCTCCTCTTGCTTAAAAGGACATGAGCAAGGTGTCCTTAAAATCATTCCGGATCCCTGCCGTTGCTGGGTCACCTGTGGTTGCAAGCAACTGCCCTGGACAAGAGATTGTTGCTTCTCTGCACCCAAGCCGTTCACTGACTTTTACAATCCTGCTGGTGACGGAGTTTTTTGTCTTGTTTTGCATAACGTGCTGGTTCAAATCAGCTTTCTCACAATAGCACTTCCCATGCAGAAGCCAAGATCTCAGTCAGTGGCAAAACCTGCCAAGCACAAGGGTACATATATCCCAACATGACAACAGCTATGTTTAATTGATTGTCAAGCAGAACATCTGCGGCAAGCATGCAGCAAACACACCGTGTCATGCACGGTCGCATGTACAGACATAACGAGTTACACAAGGTATAGGTTGTGTAACTCGTTATGGAGTACAACAGACAAGAGGAAGGAGATGCAATCAAAAGTTTTAAAATCACGGATCTAGTTAAACAATCCCAGCGTAGGGAAGACTTACCCAGGCAGAGATTTACCTGCCTAGCCGTAGGGTGTGGGGGTGAGGTAGTTTAACACTTCCAACCCCACAATGTCACAACACTTTAAAGGGTGTGTGGCTACCCTGGAAAGGTACAGGGTGAAAGGTTCCAAAAATATCCATTCCATCATAGACACACCTCTTCCCAGGCATCATGTCATCAGAATGCTTGGATCATGACATGGCAATGCCAGAAAGAGCAGAGTTCTTTCCCCTCCACCACCCGACCCCCCTGCCCTATCTGGCATTGCCCCACTTCCTCACCGGACAAATCATTCATAGTCCACTCCACTTCTTAGCCACCCTGGTCTAAGCACTCAGTCCATCAATATTTCTGTGTTGGATTTAATTTCTCTTACATTCAGTGATTTTTTTTCAAGCTGCTATTCACATAAGTGGTTGGCAACTGGCTGCTTGATTTTGTGTTTACCTGCATTTCAATGTCCCAGAAAAGCATGCATGGTTCATACCTACATTTGGTTAATCTTAATTTTTTTGCATAAAAAGTGCCAGTCAGGGAGCAGAAACAATGTTAATTTAAGTAACAGGCAGGTATCAGACAATAAATAGCTGAAATGAACTGTTTGAAAACACTCACCTCCGCTGAAATTTGTTTGCACAAACCATTTGGTGAATACTTACACAGACACATTCAGAGAAACCAAGATCACTTCATTAAAAGAATACAGATGAATAATTTATCTGCAATGAATAATTCATCTTGCTGTGCTTGGAAGCACTGTGCACAGTTTTGTGCACATTATAAAAAAGAGAGAGAGAGAGAGAGAGAGACATTAATAAATGAGAGAGAATCCAGACCAAAAGGGTCAACCAGAGTGATCAAAGTATGGGAAGAGACCACCTGGAGAAGAGGTCACCAGAATGCAGAATATATAACTTAAATGAAAGACAATTGCACAGAGAGAGAGTAAGATGGTCTTTATGGTGGTAGTGAAGAAAATAACAAGGAGCTATACATTCAAACTATACAATAATTAATCAGCATTAAATACAGGAATACCACTTGGAAAGAAGCCAGTAACTGGAAACATGATTTAATGATGATATAAAACTAAAATTAATACAAAGAGGAGGAAATGGAAGTCTTAATAACTTAGATATACTAAGCTCAAATAATATGCTACAGAGAAATGCAAGATATAAAGTTGAGATTTGGGTGGAAATGGAAAGAGAATATAACCATAGCAATCGTATATCACAACTAGGGCTGCACCGAATAGTAAAAAAAAAATCACGAGTGATTCAGAGTTTCTCAGGATCAGTTCCCAGTGTTCAGCCAGTCCTCAGTAACTCGGCTGAATACTCAATACTCGGTACTCAGTAAAATACTCTAAAATAAAACCAAGTATTTCACGAATACCGAGTTCACTTACATAAAGGTTGGCCATACCTCCACTTTAAAAGAGGACACATGAAAAATACATGATATTTTTCATAAGCATCCTCTTTTAAAAGGGAGGTATGGCCACATTACTTATATAGGACCAGAAAAAGTCCCGTATGTTGCCCATCCAAGGATTGACCTGAGTATCAAGAACTGAACCAAGTACCAGGCTGATTGATAGGTACTCAGTAAAACAGAGTCGAATACCGAGATACTCAGTAAAAATTGAGTAATTGCAAATACAGAGTTTCAGCACTAGTAACAACACATTAAAGAGAAGAATGGGCAGATACATCAAACTCTGAAAGGAGTAGATTAAAATGGACCCTACAAAACTGTTTGAACCAGTGACATGTTCAGGATAAGAGACAGTATCTTAATGTGTCCATGCAGCCTCCGGGCGAGGTCATCAGAGGGTTCGGTGTGCAGTGTCATTAGTACACAGTTATCTCTCCAGGGCCAGCAGTCTCGGTGCTTACCCAGTGTCTGGTAGCTGTGGGGGACTGGATGTGGGCGAGTCGTCTAAAGCTGAATCCCGATAAGATGGAGGTGATGTTAGTGGGAGGAGCTAAGGGAAAGGTGGCACCCATCATAATGGGGTCCGCCCTCCATTGGTCCCTCAGGTTCATAGTCCGGGAGTGATCCTCGATTCACGGCTCTGCCTGGATGTCCAAGTGGAGGCTGGACTACTGCAACACACTCTACGTGCTGCTACCCTTGGTGACGATCCAGAGACTGCAGCTGATGCAGAACATGGTGGTCTGTCTCCTTATAGGAATAGGTCACCGGCTGCCTATAGTCTTCACTGGCTGTCTATAGTCTTCTGGGCCTGATTCAAGATGTTTGTTTTGACCTATAACGTCCTATATGGCCTGGGCCCTGCTTATTTGTGGGATTGCCTCACTCCCCGGGTCCTGGATCGGCCTCTGCAGTTGTTGGCCAGGAGTGCCTTGCTAGAGGTCCCCCGAGTTTCTCAGGTGGTGACAAAATGAGGAGGGCATTCTCAGTGGCCACACCAAGGCTGTGGACTCCCTCCCGACGGAGGTCCGCTTGGCCCCAGACCGTACCTCTTTCCAAAGACAGCGTAAGACCTGGCTGTTCCGCCAGGCTTTTGGTAAGGGCTTAGGGAGGAGGGGTGTTTTTAGCTCTGCCATAGGGTTTTTATTGCTGTTTTATATGTTTTTGTACTTTATTTATTAACTGTTTTATTTATGTTTCTACATAGTTTTATGATTTGAATATGTTGTGAGCCACCCTGAGCTGCTGTTGGCAGGAGGGGGAGGCCAAGAAATTGAATAAAATACAATAAATAAAATAATAAATAAATACAGCAGGGAATCAACTGTCTATAAAAGGAATTTGAGGGATTCTTTTGCACAAAGGCTTATCAATAAAATATATGGAACAGACTAATCAAAGGTAGCAGCCTTTGGAGTGACAGGCTTGTAAGAATACAGCATTGGAAGAAGTAAAATTAGGGGATAAAACTAGCAATTTGACAACCCAGAAATTAGAACAAAGCGTCTTCTGTAATACAGACTCATTCACCTACCTCATCACTCCTTCCTTGCTTGCCCTGTCCCTCAGGGTTCAATTCACACAGTGGTACAAACCCACATTTGGAGGAGTATTACATGAAATCCTTACCACTTCCTGTGGTCTTTTTTATGGTCCCTTCTTCTCTGCTGCCTGATGCAAGGGGTGAATCCTTGCAAGAGAATCAGTAGCTGTGTGAATGTATTGCTACTGGACAAGGTAGGTGCAGATTACAGAACAACTGCAAGCAGAGACTATGTTGAGTAAACGAACCCTTAGCAATGCATTCACACAGCTGATTATTTCCCCACTTCTTAATTGTCCACCCCTTGAAATTCAAGGGGTGGACAATTAAGCAGTGGGGAAATAATCAGCTGTGTGAACTTGAAAGAGGAGGCAAAGAACAAGGGATCATCAAGCAGCACAAGAAAGGGTAAGGTTTTCATACAAAACTCAGAATGTGGGTTTGTTCCAATACTCAGTCTGAAACTGGTTTGCATGAACAAGCCTATGTTGTTTCATAAAATGTCAGGAAGCCAATAAGTGCTGTCTATGGGGAAGGATGGGAACCAGACAAAAAGTTCCAATTCTATCCTCATTCCCATCTTACCCATCACTTACTGTCTGACCTTGGGAAGTCATCATAGCGTTTTCAATTTCAGTCTACCCATCAGAAACCTGGGCATGATAATTACTTTCTCCACAGGTGCAAAGACTTAAGCAAATGACATTAATAAAATACTTTACAACCCTCAGATGAAAACTGTTACTGTATGGAAGTGCAAAGTGCTGTACAATGCCTCCATTAAGGCTGTACCATTAACAGTAAAATCACTTTTCAACAGCATTTCCCCAGCACATTCTTACAATCCTGAAACCAGTTGTTGTTTGGGTTGTCATGGAAGTTTTCCTCTTCCCCTTTCATAAGTGAAAGCATTCAACTCACAGTTTGCAACTTTCTCAGATTAATATGTTCTCATTAAAAAGAAAAAAGAAATATAAAGGAAGAAAGCAGCAACAATGGACTACTGTATTTTCAAGGATTTGGATTCAACGCTCCTTTATGCTGAACTCTCATTGCTTTTAACAGACATTTTTGCACCAAGATCTGGAAGTAGGATATGTTCCGAGAGTAAATTCTAGGCTGCTGCAAATACAAAAAAATATAATATTCTGGCTATTGAAACTAGAGCTGAAAACAATATCCATGGCAAATATCATATCCAGTGATTTTGGTCACTTCAAATCGGCTCACAAAGTGGAGACAAACCACTATTTGGTTCCCACTTTGTTTCTGGAAATAAATCCCTCAGATATTTCATCTCGGTGCTCTCAGTCACTTTTGGTTACTTCATTTCTTCACCATTTAGTGCTATTTTGTACCAAACCACAGAATAGCACAATTCTATGACAATAGCACTGTCCAAACATGCAAATAATATTTGTGAACAGAAAAAACACTTATTTTTATATCCCTAATTGAAATATATGTAGAGTGACTCAGCGTTTAGAGTCTTATGTTATTAGCAGGAACCCATGATCAACTGCATCTTCCCCATTGCCACTAATGACAAAAATGCAGTGAACACAGGTCCTTGAGACAGTGGGCAAGACTAACGGCAAGACTAAGGAAATATTTAGACACACACATTTTTAACCCCGACTTAAGAGTCTGGCTTCTGCAAACTCCTGCATATCAGGCCTTTTAGGGAGATAGGGGGAGAGTCAGAGGAGGGGGTAAGGGGGAGAGGATGGCAATCCCTCTCTCCTAATAATGACGAGGCTCCCGGTATTCCCCTCAGGATAGTAGGTGGGCTTTCCTTGCTATTTACAAGGCAACCCTTATCATCATAGGGGTGGAGAGAGGTAATGCCAACCAGGGGGGGGAAGACAAACAATGAGGGGGAGTTCAAGCGTCTCACACTCTGGAAACAATCAAGCCAGGACAGTTCAATCCCCCACCAGTGGGACAAAGTGGGAGTATCGTGAGGCAGTGCTGGGAATAGGGAATTCAGGGCTAGGGGTGAGGAAGGGGAAGGGGTTAAGGTAGGAGGAGGAATGGAGGTGAGGATTATCCCAGGAACTAGAAAAGGAGGCGGGCCACAAGCTCCGCTCAAGGGAACACCAGACACTGAGGCTCAAGACTATTCTCCTAACTTCCAGGGGGGAGGGGAAGGGAAAGGCAACCAAGGTGTCAGGAACACAAACAATAACAGACAGTACACACTTATCCGAATAGTAGGAACACAAGAGGGAATAACACACAGTCAACAATCACTAGATTCACTTAAATGGCAACAAAGTACTTAACTTCCAGGCAGGGTCAGAGGCAAGGGGGCCAGCTTCTCTCACGATTACCGGCGGGGAACCCATGCCCCGCCGGTCCTTTTAAAGGCCAGTGAACAGGTGATCTTACAAGCCCCGCCCCCTACGACGTGCGTTGCGCCGCAATGCGCTTGCTACGTCGGGGCGGGGCATGCCTAGGTGCATGCGGCGCTTTCCCCTGCAGCGGGGATGGGATAACCGGCTTGGAGGTGTCGTGCAGGGGCGGAGCTATGCCCCGTGCAGAGGGAAGATCTCCTGGGGATGTCCCTGGGCTTCCCCCAGAGCCGCGCCTCCCTCCCCGTGCCGGGGCGAGGCGCCTGACACTGCATGGGGAGTTTAGACGCTTGGCGGCTTGGGGAAGTGTCACAACTCTCTGTGCGGGAGTTTACAGAACTTCTGCCCTACCAGAAGTCACACAGGTGCTATTGCAAACAGCGGCACTAGTGACTCCCACATGTCTTGAGAAGCGGACTTGGTAAGTCCTCTAATATCAAGGACTTACCAAGTCCACTTCTCAAAACATGTGGAAGTCACCAGCGCTGCTGCTGTTTACAATGGTGCCCAGGCAACTTCTGGTGTGTGTGTGTGTGAGCGTATAAACTCCCCATGCAGGAGTTTGCAGAACTCAGACTCTTTCATCCAGGTGAAAAAAGTGTGTGTCTAAAAATGCCCTAAAATTAATCAGATACAAGACAACCATCAGCATAGGAAAAATTTTCAGTTGGGGAAAAAATAAAACTGAAATGGTATACCTATCGAAACTGCACTACCCCAACTGTCTCAGACAGGTTGGGCATTAAACCTGCCCCTTTAAATGTCTGACAATTTCCCCAAATTACTGAGGTTACCAGCTTCTATTCTGCATCATTTACTGAGTTACCAATTTACTATTTTTTCCATCCATTCATCCATTATTTCATATTCCCTCTTGTTGTGTGCATGCATAACAAAAAGAATGACATGGAAATTTTGACAGAAATTAAAATAATACAGTAAGTTGCAAAGGGTCGGTAAAATAGAAAGTTGTTTGTGCAGTAACAGTAATAACCACTATTTCAGTACTCAGTTACCCATCTTGGTATGGTATGCAGAGACCAACAAGTTACACAAAACTTCAAGTATTACCCACAGATACAAAATTTGCTACTGGTTTCCACTGTACTTGCTACCGCTATAAGATCTTGTAGTGGAGAAGGAGTGAGCACCTGAGGTTGTTTGCCCAGGGCAGGAAATACATCTTGAGTCAGACATGTTGACCTTGGAAATCAATCAATCAATAGTTTATTGCAGCCAGAGGCCATATAAAAATATACTAAAACAAGAAGAAAAAACATAAAATCACCTAATCAGAGTACACCTTAAGTTAGAACTCTCCGACTATAAAAGAAATAATCACTACAAAGAGTGAAAATATAATACTTAAAATACAGAAAATTGACAAAATCTCAAAAATGTATAAAGTTAATAATTTACAGAAACCTGAAAATAAATCTTAAATTTAAAATACTTTTTACATTATCAGCTCACTGTGTCATGACTCTTCCTCATATACATTCAAAGAAAGTTTGAAATTCAAAAAGTCCTGTGTACTACGAATAAATGCCAACTTCAAAAATGTTGCTACTGCTTGAGTAATTTCAGGATTTTTATCACTCAGTGCTATTGTTAATCAGGAGATAAGGGTTCTTCCGGGGAACTTTCCAATCCAAAAGGATAAACATTTTTCTCTTAGAGTATCATACAAACCACATTCAAATAATATATGTTGCGTAGTCTCTGTGATTATATTATCAAATGGACATCTCCTGTCTCCAAAAGGTACCCCTTCAAACCTCCTCTCCAGAACTCTGGAGGGTAGTGCATTAAACCTTGCTGATAAAAATAAAAACTTTTCACGAAATGTAAGAGATGACTTCAAATAAGCCGCCATTTCCCCAATTTCCGGAGCCTATAGATAATACCATTGCATGTGCCTAGAACTATCCACCCTGGCCAACTTATCCTGCTTATTTATATCCCTCAATTTTGTAAGAATCTCAATTCTGGCTTGCCTGGGGTCTTTCATTTCTAAATACTCCAAAGACAGGCCAAGATTTTGCAGGTACTTGACCACAGCTTTGCACCATTTATCCCGGTAAGTGTCTTCAAACAGAAAGTTTACCAACCCTGAGCTAGACATCCTTTTCAGTCTAATCCAGAGTTTTAAGGTAAGTTCTTTTCAAATATTCTGCCACCCTCTTCACCCTGTCTCTGGCCTTAATGGGGTGCTATTTGGAGCTTTCAATAATCTTTGCAGAAAATTGGTCTGGGAGCTATTCAAATCTAAGGGGGCCCACAAATCTGCCCCATATAAAGCACTAGCTCTAACCTTGCTATCAAACACGTTTATAGCAAGGTCAATTTTATCTCATCCCATTCCAGCAAAAAATCTCAATATAGCTTGGGATTCTGATTTAGCTACTAGTTTAATTTTTGAGAGCTTCTCACCCCACTGCCCATTCGCCTGGAAATTTATTCCTAAATATTTGAAGGCTCTAATCTGCTGCAGTTTTTGCCCATCAAGTTACCTTGGAAATCAGAAAACCTAAGCAAAACCTAAGCAAAATTTTCAAACATGGTTTCCTTACTGACTGACTTTCCTTTCCGACTTGCTTCGCTATATGCCAGAGGAAGGGCCCTGTGTTACCTGAAAGCTTGCACATTCTCACCAACAGAAGTTGGTCCAATAAAAGACATCATTTGAACTAATTTTTCTCCATTCCTTACAGTTAGACGTATAAATAACCTTTTCTTACCTTTCATTGTTCTTACGTCTGCAAATAAAAAGGATTATATGGGCTTGATGAGCAGCTGGCGTAAATTGTCGTAGCTTTATTCACTGTACTCAAATGCCAGCTATGAAGTATTTATTATTCTTCACTATCTTTTGTTGTACACTCACTTTGGAGAATTTACTTTCCATGTTACAAAACAAGAGATCAACATGGCCTTTCTACTGTTGAGGAAGCCAGTTGCTTTTCAGCTTTCCACTGCATTAAAAATTAATGCAAGGAGGTGGCAATCTAAATTCAAGACCTTACCAACCTCAAAGGGACATTTTGCAAAGAAACTCATGGTACTGAGGTTTCCTAAAGGGTTTTGAGATCCTTCATAGGAACTCTTCATAATGCAAAAGTGGTATTGTTTTTACTAAACTCCAGGGGTTACATGTTTCTGTTTTCTGTTGTGCTTTATAGGTGAACACTGAACAGGGTATCCTGAGAAACAAGTCTCTCTAGTTTAAAGATTAATTCTTCCAACCACTTGTCATCAACTCCAGTAATCTTTGCAGACGTTTTGGGCCAATTCTAGTTTAATAATTTAGGGTAAAAACTCATGGGATTATATATTGGTTTTAGCTTTCTCATTTTGAAAATGCAACTGGTGGAAGTTGAAAGATCATGTATATTCCCATTTTTAAGTTCTTAGCTAACAAGACTGGAGGACAGAGTGCTGTTGATTATATATTGCACTCTGCACACATTATAATTCTCTGCAGTAATGCCTCTTGCTCCCAGTATAACAATAGTGGAACCAATTTCATGCCAGTGCTGGAAGAATCAGTATGCATGAAGTGTTGGTTTCCTACTGAAAAATTAATTAGTGCTATTTGTATGCATCACTCAACTTTTTGTAGCAGTGAACAAGAACCGCATAGCGATTGCCCAAATTCAGCTCTAACTTTTTCCCTGCTACTTTAAAATTCAATAAGCACAAATCACTGCTGTTTTCTAAAGCTAAACAACAAATTGCTTTGCTATGACTCCTACATCTATTTACTTAATGGAGACACTTATAAAGGGGAGCTTTTTGAATACCAATGCTTGTTTCCATAGAGGCTGTGCCCCAATTACAGGGGTTGGGAAATACATGTTCCGAAGGGAGAATATAGACATGGTGAGCGCTTCACAATTCCATTGTACATTATCAGTGTGACTGCAGAGCGCACACGACTATCATAGATGTGCTTCCAATTTTTCACTCAACAGACTCGACACCATGGTGGGTGGTGAGAATGTCGATTGAGTTTGTCTAGGCCTCTAAAATAGGGTATACATGTGGGGGATTTCGCACCAGGACTGAAATCTCAGCATACAAAATCACGTGAAATATCGAGTTTAAAAAGAGGGATGGGGATAACCATGCATGTGCAAAATGGCTGCTTGGGCCATTCTCCATATGTGCAGCCCTTTTGCAAAATGGTGCCAACAGTGTTACCACCATTTTGGAAAAGGGCAGCCATTCTTCACATGTATGGTGGCTAATTGTGCATGCACAGACCAACTGCCCATTTCAAAAATGGCAGCGATGCTGCTGGTGCCATTTTTGAAAAGGGCTGCACATGCACAAAACGGCCCCAACAGCCATTTTGCACATGCGCAGTTCTGTATCAACCCTATTTCTGAATGAAGCCTCCTCCTCGCTTCCTCCTCTCCCCCCGCAGAGAAATCGAGCATCAAGAGACTCAGCAGCTGGAGCAGTCCCAGACTCGGAGAGGCAGCCAGGTGAGTTGTTTTTAAACAAAAGGCGGGTAAGGACTGTTGACAAGATTCTTGCTTTTCTCGGCGAGAATATGGGCAGTTCTCGGCTCATTCTCATTTGAAAGAGCTAGCTAAGAACCCTGATTCTCATCAAGAAATGTGAGAATCGAGTTTCAGCCCTAGTCTGTTGTATAGACCATTTCTGCCTACTTTGGTACTATTTAAACAGTAGTGTATGCGGTGTCGAGTGGAGGGGGAATCCAGTCCAAAAGAATTTCCCAGATTCACTGCAAAAACAATGCTCCCCAACCCACCCATTAACAAGATTTTTATAAGGGAATAGAGCTCCATATTTAGCCATATTTCAAATACTATAAACCAGACAAATAGTTTTCAGCGTCCATATGCACAATATTCTTTTCCACAGCTGTGGATTTTGGTCCCTAAAGAGTGAGAATAGGAGGGAGAGCTGAGAAATTATACAAAAGGTTTCTTCTTGTTGTTTTTTGGCTTTTGTTTTGGCTTTTTTTTTAAAGGAGAAGATAAAAACCTCTTCCAGGAACAAGTTGTAAATCCGAAAAGGCATTTTCCTCTTTCCTCTGACCTGCTTGGTCATTTGTTGTGCTGACAAGAACAAGACACATGGATCATCAGAGCCCTTAGAAATCCCTTATCATATCAGTCATGGCCTTATCCCATTCAGGACCAACCCTGGATGTTTAAACCCTTCACGATAGCTAATGCTGCCTTTCAGTCTTCATTACACTGGAAAGGAAGGTCAAGCCACAAGATTAATGGAGCATTTCATTAGTTTTTCCACCATAAAGGGATAAGTTTAGTGTTAACAGCTTCCATTTTACAGTAGGAGCCCAGCTTGACTGCATTTGGAAAAGGTTACAATGTTGGCTGGATGGGCTGGGATAACTGGCAAATTGGAGGTCGGAGAAGCGTTAACAAGAGGAGTAAAGCAAATAAAACTGGAGTCACGGATTACGGTGACAACAGCCACTGCCCTGACAATTTGCCTTATTCCAGATCTGAAAGAATGGTATAATACGGAGGGCTAGTCTTTTGTCATAGTTATATTACATTCATGAAAAAAAATGCATGGAGAAGGTCGCCAAATAATGTAGCTTTTGCTACATTGACAAATACAAGAGCTTTTAAGTAGTTAAAGCCTCTGGTATGAATATAATGATCAATGCTAACGTATGTACAATTACAATCAATATGAAGATAACTGCTTTTAACTTCTGATACATTTCACTGTTACTTTAGAGTACAAAAGGTGGCTGTATAGAGTTCAACCTGATTCTGAAACAGATATGTAAATCATAAAATTGTCATCTTTCATTCTATGTCTGTCATTTTGCAAGATATCTTTGTAAGAAGATAATTATTGCTGGCAATTCACAATGTTAACATTATACACTAGACACAACATAGTCTATCCATTAGGGATTTAAAGTCAATTCCATAACTGTATTATCTGATCCCTTATCTCTTGGGCATGCATGCACTTGTAATTATATATTATTTCAGTATAGGAAATCGTGCACATCCTATGGCAAACTCAACAAAGCAAGGCAAACATTTTTTATTAATTGCCACCACTGTGGTTCGTCATTTTACAGACTGAAGGTAGAAGCCAAAGAGTTTCTTATAACAGTGATGGGGAACCTGTGTACTTCTGAGGGCCGGAGGCCAGGGCAGGCAGAGTGGTGGCCACTGCTACATTCACCAGGGTAGGGAGGAGGAGACAGCAGCCCCGCTCCCCCAGCACAGTGAACCCCTGCTTGCCCGCACCATGGCCCAAGCGACCCTCCCCACAGATCATTCTGTGAGCTGTGTAAGGACCCAGCCTCAAACCAATGCTCCTGGGAGTTGTGGACTACTGGCTGTCCCCTCCTACATCACTACCTCAGCACGCCTCAAATCTGGACATTTCCAGGGAAAACAATTCTGTGCTAGCCTGGCTGAATCTTTCTAGCTACCTGCAGCCTCCTGGTTGTCAGTCAGCTGGGATAAGCCTCTGGCTGGTAGCAGCAGGGAGCTGGGTGGAGCAACTTACCTCATGTTCATTCTGTTTCCTGTCCTAGCTCTGGCCCTTCCTTGGCTCTCATCCATTGTTGCTTCCTCTGCTCCTGCCCTTCCTCCCAGCCTCGTCTTTCCGCACGCTCCCAGCCTTGCCTCCTGTCTCCTTGCTGTGGCCCGAGTCCTGATCCTTTGCCCTAAACCCAACCATCTGCCCATGTCTCAGTCACCCCCACATCCCTGACCTTGACATTCTGGAGCCAAAGCTGGCAACCTGGACGTGGTCCATGATTGGGAGCTCCCACCACCGCTCTATAGACTGCAACAAGGGAAGGTTATTGAACGGGTAGTGACTCGGCAGTTGCAGGAGTATCTGGACCAATTCAGTTTTCTAGATCCCTCTCAGTCCGGCTTTCATCTGGGCTATGGCACAGAGACTGCGCTTGCGTATTTGGTCGACGACCTTCACTGTGAATTAGATCAGGGTCACTCAACCCTGCTGATTCTATTAAATCTGTCAGTTGCTTTTGAACCTGTTGACAATGAGATGTTGGTGACTTGCCTGCAGGACCGTGCCGGGGTGGGCGGGACTGTTCTCGGATGGTTCTGCTTGTTCCTGGCTGAAAAGAACTCAGCGAGGGGTGCTCAATTTTTCATCTCCACCTCTCGTGTGGAGTCCCGCAGGGTTCTATTCTGTTCCCTCTCCTGTTCAACGTGTATATTCAACCACTGGGCGAGGTCATGAGGAGCTCTGTAATCAATATGCTCATGACACTCAACTCTATCTTTTTCATCCAACCCAGAACCTGCAGTCTCAGTGCTCACACGATGTCTGGCGGCTGTGGGGGACTGGATGAGGGTGAGCTGACTGAAGTTGAATCCCATCAAGATGGAGGTGATGCTAGTGGGTAAGGTGGTGGGTGTGGCATCCTCCATCATTGATGGGGTTCTCCCCCCACAGGTTTCCAAGGAGTCTGGGAATGCTCCTTGATGCGCAGCTTCGTCTAGATGCCCAGGTTGGAGCTGTGGCGAAGAGTGCATTCCGCCAATTACACCTGGTGCAATGGCTTCGGCCACACATCTCAGACTCCAACCTGGCCACTATCATCCACGCTTTCATCACCTCAAGACAGGACTATTGTAACACACTCTACGTGGGGCTGCCCATGGTGACAGTTTGGAGACTGTAGCTGGTTCAGAATGCAGCAGCCCGTCTCCTTATGGGGACGGGCTGCTGGGAGCATATTACACAGGTGCTCCGTTCTCTGCACTGGCTGCCTACAGTCTTCTGCGCCTGATTCAAAGTGCTGGTTCTTACCTATAAAGCCCTATATGGCTTGGGCCCCATATATTTGTGGGATCGCCTCACTCCCCATGGTCTGGATCGACCCCTGAAGTCGACTGGGAGTGCCCTTTTTGAAGTCCCCTGGGTATCCCGGATGACGACTATGGAGAGGGCGTTCTCAGTGGCCGCGCCAAGGCTGTGGAACTCCCTCCCGGAGGAGGCCCGTGTGGCCCTGGACCTGTCCTCTTTTCATTGTCAATGCAAGACCTTAAGGGTGGGGTATTTATTTCCTCCTTTCCCGTGTGTGTGTGTGTTTTCTCCCTTTTTTTTCTCCTCTTCTCCCAACCCCCTTTTTAGATGTTTTATGTTTATGTTGCTTGGGGGGTTTTATATGTTAATTTTTATATTTTTATACATTGTAAGCTGCCCTGAGCTGCCTTTGGCAGGAGGGGCAGGATATAAAATGTTCTAATAAACAAACAAACAAACAAACAAACAAACAAAACTCTGGAAACCTAGGAATTCGTGAACAGAGCTATCAAATACTTTCCTATTTCAAATCTTTATGTTGCGCCTTTTAAGATATGGGCAAAAGATATCATTGAACATACATACGCCTTTTCATAGAAGTACAATAGAGAAAAAGTTACATCTGACCCCAGCAGGTTGCACCATATCTATTCATATATAGTAGCTCTGGCTTATGTCTGGTGCCTTTCAATATCCACTTGTTTCTGCTTGGGTCCAGTGTCCATTACTAGATGAAACCAATGTGAATGGGACACTGGCCCTTTAAAAGAGTTCTTGTTACTGCAGCTCCTGTTTTAGGTGCTTTTAGATTCTGATTAATTAATGGGGAGCTGCTGGGCTGGGGGTAAGTAAGGAGGTCGCAGTACAAGCAGTTAGAGTTGGTTCAGGATGCACGCCATCATAATGACTAATAATGAGTCAAAATGATAACTTGGTATTAACCAAGAAAAAAATACGCAAATAAGTCTTTACGGGAATATCATTTCCATGATAAATAGTTATCCATATATTTGGTGAGCTCTCCAAAACTGCTGCTAATTTTCATGGATACAAAAATGGCTGTTCATGGCTCCTCAAGCTGGGAAACTGAAAACAGATGAACAGCTCCACAAATGTCCAGTTGAAATTTTCACGTCTGTGCTAGCTCCCAGGTCAGGTATAGGCAAGGAAACTTCTTATTCTCACAAAGACTTCATTACAACTGCTAACACACATACAAAATGGCCAGCGTCCCCTGTTGATGACATCATCACAGCTCTCAGTGAGGGTGTTAGCCCTTACTACTACAGTGCCTATTCTAACTTTTTAATCAAGTAACTGGATATTTAAAAAAATAATCAAACACACCCATTAAAGCAGAACATGGAAAAAGACAACAGTTTAATTAAGGATAGCGATCTGTGCAGTCAGCTGGTGTCACATTTTGAGCTTGTAATCACACTTAAACTCAGAAATTAAAATACCACCAGGATTAACCTCTACATCTATGAGACAGCACTGATATCTTTGATTAAAGGAGATATCTGCAGTTTCAAAGGAATGAATATTGAAATATGGATCAGAGACTAATTTAGGTATTCCCCACCTCAATGCTAGTAACTTATTGCTATCAGCAGGGTAGGACAGAATGAATGTTGCTTGACACTGGATTATTATTTATCAGGAAGGGCTAGAGAGCTGTAGATTTACAGCCTGAATTTTAGCCAAGCTTTAACTGAGCCTTTTTTTCCCCTGAAAGTCTGGAGTGTGTGGTTGCTATGTTGGTCCAAAACGTAAGAGATGGAGACAAAGTATTATTTATTTATTAATTATCCTACTTATTATCCCAAAGGCTCAGGGCAGGTTAAAACATGTAAAAACATAGCTATAAATGCAGTCTATAGTTGGTCCACATATAGAAAAACCATGAGGGGGCTTTTGGAAAAGATATGAGGTAGAATGGGAGGCAGCATTCCAAAGCTGGTAAGAGCTTGCCAAAGCTGGCAAGCTGACTGGTTTGTGTAACAATCACTTGGGAGGAGTTATCAGACAAAGAGTCAAAGATCTGAAAGGCACACATATGCTGTCTATCAGCGGTTTACTTTTTGTGTTGGCCTTGATGAGTGAGAGTTCTGGTAAGGAAGCACAAAAAGGATATATTATAGAGGCTGCTGACTGAGCATGCATTCTTGAGGGCCCACCCTATTTGAGAACCACTGATTAGTCATTAGTGATGCCCATGACTGTAAAGTCCAATTCTATAGATTCTCATGCTGCAAAGAAAATATATGTTGAGCTGCCTGCAATACCATGGTCCAATTTTTCATTCTTGGCTTGCATCTCACTATGAGCTGAAAAAGAACAACACACTCACAAAGCTCAGTCTTAAGAGCTATGCAAGACATCTATGATGTTTCAGAGATCCCTCTCCTTTCCTCCCCCCGCCTTCCAACAAGTAGGAATGGGCAAACGCGGTTCAGAAGTTCAGAGTTCAGCCCAAACTTGGCCTGTTCGGATGACTGAACCGAACTTCCGAACCGAACGCTCGAACTTCCGAACAGTTCGGAAAAGTTCGGATGAGTTCAGGGGCAGGAAAAATGTGACTTTGGGCAGGAAAAACGTGACTGGAAGGGGGAGGCAGCTGAGGAGCCGACTTCCTGGCACCAGGGGTGGTTTCAGGGCCATAAATACCGATACTGAAAAAAAATCGGTTTCAGTACCGATAGCACTTTTTGGAATGTTCGGCCGAGTTTGGACAAACCGAACTCCACCGAACCGAACAGCTGAACCCGAACTCGGGTTTTGAACCGAACGTCCGAACGGCGTTCTGTTCGCCCATCCCTACCAACAAGTCCTTCAATACTCACATCACAGAACTGGAATCCAACATTCCCTAGATTAATGCATTATGAACTCACGTCTTACTCTACTTTTTCCAGTAAAAGTTACAGCTATCGAATTAATCAAATGGTTATTTACAGAATATTTCAATACAGCCAAAATTCCCAGCATTTGACTCACAGGCATTCTTCAGACAGACATTCTTATGAATACTCCATAGACTGTTATGATTTTACTACAAGGAACAATTACATGTGGAATCCATTACTTTTTGGAAGGACCTGTGCGCCCTTGATATGCATTCAGCCATTTTCAAATTATCCTCTGCCTCCTGGGAGTGTAGTGGGTGAGGTTTGAGAGATAATTCCTAGAATCATAGAGTTGGAAGTGACCTCAGCGGTCATCTAGTCTAACCCCCACCGCAATGCAGGAAATCCACAGGTACACCATCCCTGACAGATGGCTCCTGCTCTAGCTAGTGTGACTTTCCTAGTGCAATTGCATAGGAGTTGATTGCTATGTTCACTGGAGTCAAGGAAGAAACATGTAGTATCCTTCTGCACACAACAAATTTCATCATCAGGGGTCATAACTCTAAATTAAAACACTTATCACTCCTTATATGCAACCATTTATGTTTCAAATCTCTCTACAAACATTAAGTAATCGGTTGTTATAACATTACACAACACTCCATTTTACTAACACAGAGGAAAAGCGCTAACACACAATCCAACGTGCTTGCACAAAATCATGCGCAGGCTGCATGTGGGCAGGCGTATGTACGCTGCATGCACCGTACATGTAAAGCTTAGACAAATCCCTAAGGCCTGTAATCCCAAACTCACTGAAGTCAATGGCAAAACTCCCATTGACATTACTGGGTAAAAACTGCACCCTAAATATCTTACTCAGAGCAACACATTGCAAACCTGAAGCAGTGCCATTATAGAGAACTTAAGAGTTCCCAGTTGCAATCCCCCAGGCTAAATCCAGTAGACTACATTGCCTTTTTAATCAAGTTGTAACATATGATCTATTGCTCCATTCAACAGCCTTACCAAGAGGACAAATTGCATTAGCCCGTATTGCATGAAGCTGTATTTAAAAAAAAAAAAAAATTGAAAAATTATTTCACAGTTTTTTTAAAAAAACACAAAAATAGGGAGAAATGGGAATCCAACACCCCCCACCCCCTGTTTTTGCAAGCCTGTAGTTCTAATTTAGGCGTATACCGATGGGCTAATTTTCCAAAATGTAGCTGGATCTGCACATCCGTCCCTGTAAGGCACTGGTGCAACAACCGGAAATTAACTTATATGTCCAGGTACTTGCATACCATGGTCCATCTTTTTATTCTTGGCATGCATCTCACTATGAACTGAAAAAGAACCAAAATTCACACAGCTCAGTCTTAAGCACTATGCAAGACATCTATGAAGTTTCACCCCCCTTTCTAGCCAGGACTTTAAACAAGTCCTAGCCTGGAGCCTGGTTTCCCCTTCAAGGGCTGGGGTCTGCTCCTGAGGTACCTTTTTCTGGCTAGGAGTAGTCACCAGTCCTGGATGTCTGCAGTCTTTACGTGCAAGTCCGTATATGCTTTTACAGGGGTGGGGTGGTTCATTCTCTGAATTTGCTCTTTTGCATTGGCCTTGAGGCGGGGGGAGGGGTCTGTTAGTGGGGGAGATGTCATCTGTGCCCTTGTCATGGACAGAGCATTATCTCCTACAGGTCAGTCCCCCGGCACACGTCTGCCTCCGGCAGGGTGTACAACCAAGTTCATTTGGTTCGCCCCCAGAGACATATGGAACGAGAGTGGTTCCAGAATGTTCTGGGGGATATACCTTCTGACCTCGACAGCTGATCGCTCAAAGACCTTGTTGCTTTCTGAAACACTTTGTTAGCTGAGGCCATCGACTGGACTGGTCCCAGGCATCTGCATAGGCGGTGCAGGGCTCCGTGGTTCATGGGAGACCTGCATCAGTTAAAGCAGGTGGGTAGGTGGTTACAGCGACGGTGGCGCTGTACTCATACTAAAGTCGACCGATTGCAGCATAGAGCTGTGTTAAAAGCCTATGCCGTGGCTATGCGGGCAATAAAGAGGAGGTTCTTTGCTACTATCATATCATCCACAAAGTCTCATCCAGCAGAGCTTTTCCAGGTTGTGAAGGGGCTGGTCAGTTCAGCTTCTCTCTGCCTGGAATTGGAATCTTCCAGTGCCCGCTGTGACATGTTTATTGACTATTTTGCGGACAAAATTGCTCACATCTACCAGGATTTCAATGCTGCATTTGATGCGGTAGGTGTACCCGAAGTTATGGATGCCCCAACTGATTCTGTTTTGTGGGATCAGTTTCAGCAGGTATCACCCACTAATGTGGTGCAGGTGCTTGGGGCTGTGAGGGCCACAACTTGAAAACTGGATCCCTGCCCGTCCTGACTAGTGAAAGCCAACCGGGAGGTGTTGGGGCCATTGCTGGCAGGGATTGTCAATGCCTCCCTTGTGGAGGGCAAGGTTGTGGGGTGCCTGAAGGAGGCTGTAGTATGACCTTTGCTCAAGAACCCATCTCTTGACAGTGACTCCCTTGCCAGTTATCGGCCAGTCTCTAACCTTCCCTTTTTAGGGAAGGTTATTGAACGCATGGTGGCCCAGCAGCTCCAGGACTGCATCAGTTTCCTGGATCCCTCGGAGTTGGGCTTTCATCTGGGATATGGCACTGAGACTGCGTTTGGGGCCTTGGTCAACAATCAAGATTCGGACTAAGGTCAGTCCACTCTTTTGATATTGTTAGATCTATCAGCAGCCTCTGACACGGTTGACCATGAGACACTGGTGACTTGCCTGCAGGACCGTGCTGGAGTGGGCAGAACTGTTCTTGAATGGTTCCGCTTTCTCCTGGCTGGAAGAACTCAGCGTGTGGTACTGGGGGATTTTACATCATCCCCACAGGATCTCACGTGTGGCATTCCACAGGGATCCATCTTATCCCCTCTCCTGTTCAATGTGTACATTCAGGCAAGATCGTGAGAGGGCTTGAAGTTGGGTGCCATCAATACACTGATGACACCCATTTCTACCTCTCGTTTTCATCTGACCCAGGCCCTGCAGTCTCAGTGTTTACCTGGTGTCTGGCTGTGGTGGGGGATTGGATGAGAACGTGCTGTCTGAAGCTGAATCCCAACAAGTCAGAGGTGGTGTTGGTGGGAAGAGGCGAGGGAGTGGAGGTCCCCATTATTGATGGGTTGCGTCCCTCCTTGGTCCATCAGGTTCGGAGTCTGGGAGTGCTCCTTGATTCACAGCTCTGCCTGGATGCTCAGGTGGCGGCCGTGGCGAGAAGTGCTCTTTGTAAGTTACACCTGGTCCATCATCTTTGGCCTTATATCTCAGGCTTTGATCTGGCTACCATCATCCATGCATTCATCACTTTGAGATTGAACTACTGCAACACAGTCTACCTGGGGCTACCCTTGGTGACAACCCACAGACTGCAGCTGGTACAGAATGTGGCAGGCCATTTCCTAACAGGGACCGGCTGCCATGAACACATAACACCAGTGCTTCATTCACTGCACTGCCTGTCTATAGTCTTCCAGACCCAATTCAAGGTGTTCGTTATTACCGTTAAAGCCCTGTACGGCCTGGGCCCCAAGTACCTGCAGTACCGCCTCATCCCTCATGTCCTGGATTGACCCCGCATTTGGCCTGGGGCACCCTCTTCTTGGTGACTTTCGATGGGGGCATTCTCGGTGGCCATGCCTTAGCTGTGGAACTCTCTCCTGTTGGAGGTTCATCTCTCTCCGGATCTCCCCTTCTTCCGCAGACAACGCAAAACCTGGCTGTTTTGACAGGCATTTGGTGGGGGAAATGGGGGGAGGGGGGTTCTTTACTTTCTGAAAGGGGGAGTATTGGGTTATTTGGGCCTTATTTATTTTATAAATGTGTTTTATAAATGTTAATGTTTTTATTGTACTTTTATAATTTGGTTTTTTTATATATATTACTGTACGCCACCCCGAGCTGCCCTTGGGAAGGAGGGGGCAAGTTACAAATTGTGAAAATAAATCAAATAAATAAATACTTCTGGATTTGTGTGTGTTTCATAAGGGCCTGATGTTGGGGTAAGTAAGCGCAATGTTTGTAGCAGAAGCCAGCTTCCCACTCAACTCAAGTCTGGTCTCCAACCTCTCCTTTAGCCAGCCTGCTCCACCACAGATTCAGGATTCTTCCTGTCACATTTGTGGGTACAAAATCCTTATCTGCTTATTTTAACAGAAGCCCCTTTCCAGGTGAATCAAAAGACAGTCCTGCCTGCACATTCTCTAGGATACCAAGCTTTCTCTGGAGTGGTTTCAGCTTTCTTGCTGGTCCACCACACATGTCTGGCAGAAACCTACACAAACCAGCCACAAGTATTCGGCTCTGCTTCCAGCTCCCACGGAAAGCCTCACTCTGTGGCATCCCCCTCCAAACTGAGAGCTTATATCTTAAATCCTCTTTTATACCTGATGGGTGTTTGGTGACATCTCTTCCTTATGCTAGCACCGGCACCTGTTATAGAACCAGCTGTGGTGTGATCTTCTTCAACTAGCTGCACCAGCACATATTTAGTAGGGTTGAAACTTGGTCCTCTGTTTTCATTGGAATTTACCAAGGACCAGGTAATTCAGCCTCGGTTTTCAAAATTGTGAATTTCAAAGGACCTGCCTTGAAAAGTTTGGACTTTGCCAAATGTCGGCCGAGTGCAGAGAGGGGAGCTAGAGGGCAGTGGGTGCAGGGAAGCAGGCAGTGGGGGCTGGGGGAGGGAGTAGGCCAGCATAGGCCTGGGAAGGGGGAGCAGGAGCTTAGCGGTGAGGTACTTAAGGGGGTGGGGTCTAGCAGAGGGTCAGGTGTGGGGTACGTACCTTCCAGAGGGGGTCCCACAAAGCGTGCCCTCTTCCCCGACTGGTAGGTTTGAAAAAAAACAAGCAAACAATAAAAGAAACTAGGCATCCAAGATGGCACTGGCAGCATCAGCACGCTGCAGGTGCCATCTTGGATGCGGACAGCCCATTATGGGCATGCTCAGAAGTTCTAGGCATGCCATTCAGGTTCTTTTGAGCATGCTCTGTTTGTTTGTTTATTCTTTTAAACTTATTAGCCAGAGAAGAGGCCGTACTTCGCAGGACCCCTTCCAGAGGGTAAATATCCCACCCTGACCCCCCACAAGGCCCCCACCCCTCTTAAATATTCAGAATACCAAGTATTCTGAGTATTCTTCGAGGGTCCGAGGAACAGCCCAAACACTTAGGACAGGTTCTTCGAGTCTCAGAAATACACGTGGTTTTTTTTAAAAAAATTGGAACAGCCCTACTATTTAGCTGGTACTACTACTCACTCTGTTATGTCATACGAACATGTCATATTTGCTGCCTTTATTCTGAAAAACGAATGGCCTGATCCTTATCTCATGCAAAGATTGTGCATGATGCATGTCCTTTTTGCACACATCGCATTCTTTGCGTAGAGCTTGTATGCACTCTTTAGGATTGAGCTGAAAGTCATTCCAAGAAAGTAGAAATAAACGTGACTGATTAAAAGAAGTACCAGTCCAAGTCGCAGCATGTAATCATTCCCTAGAAAGAAACAGATGGAAACTTTAAGTTGTCTAATATCTGATCACTGATGACACATGCTGTCTGGATTATTATAGATATATTTGATGTGGTTCCACAAGACAAATTCTTGTCAGATAGGTATTTTGTGGAAATAGGCTGTTAAACCTAAGCAAATTATAAATATATTTGTACACCCTGATGCTAGGATACAGATGGAATTTATTAATCAGTGTTTCCTAATTTGGGGGCCATGTGATTCCATGTTAAGAGTTAAATGTAATCCTGTGACCCCAGACAGCACGACAGACATGCAAAATGTATAAAATATCAATGGCTTCATGACCTCACCTAAAGAGAAAATGTGGCTCCATTCTGATTCCTGACACAGAACTTGGGAACCACTGACCTAGCAATTTTGTCTCCCTCAGTAAAATATATTTAGCTGTTCTATCGCCTAAATTCACAAGCAATCACATATAATGCAGCACGGGTCTTCAAACAGTTGAATATTTGGAGGATCACCAGAAACATGTCCCACAAGGTATTCATGATTACTGTAACTCCAGCAACGTGCCTAGTGGTGAAAAAACATGATTAGAGACACCTAGGATGGACAAAGGAGAGGGAGGACTATGAGAAGAAAGAGAAAGGTTCATGCAGACAAAGAGTCTCAGGTGCATGTGATTAGTTTAGTTACAGCCTCAAATTACAGAGCCAGTGCAAGCTAGTGGATAAGGTGGTCACCTGGGAAACCAGGGTTCAAATCTCATCTTAGCCATGAACTCAATGGGTGGCCCTTGGGCAAGTCACTCTCTCAACCTCAGTTCTGCACCTGTAAAAATAAAAATAATAATGACCTACCTTAAAGCATTGTTTTAAGGGAGGGCCAGATAAGAATTGTAAAGCACAACAAATGCTGAAAGTGCTATACAAATTACGATGATGGAGATGGTAATATTCTGAGTCCTAGTGCAACTTCCAATTCTTCAGCTCTCCATCAGGACAGTTGTTAACCGATCTATAGCGTGCAGCGAATTTGTTAAAAGTGAAGTTGCAGTGAGTTCTGATGTCACTTATGTCCATCAAACCACCTTGAAATCAGTAGATCCAATTCTCCAAAGTCTGATACCTTGACCACTGAGTTATAGAGTCATAAGGTTGGAAGGGAGCTCAAGGACCATCTAGTCCAGCCCCCTGCACCACTGCAGGACCTGCCACACCCCAACGATCCGCACAGAGACATCCCACCAATCGCTACATCTGCACAGCAGTATAAGAACACCACCACTCTGATCACTCGACATTCTTTGCCACAAGGCAGTGATAAATCAGAATCCTGGGTTTAGGTGGGGATAACTAGAGATCAGAATCTGATCTAATGGAATCTCAGAATCTGTAACTGATTTCTTTGTTTGAAATACTCTTGCAATCCTTTAAATAATGTATTGAGGAAAAAAGAACAGGCTTCACACACCCCTTGTGGATAAACAAAACCTTCCACCCTAGCATTCTCCCTCCCCCCACTCTACACTTCACAGAAGAGTAAATTAGCATGAGGATGAGAAAAACGGAGAAGATAAAAGAAAAATGGGGAAAATTTGCAGAAAGAAGCAGATGGCAGAAGTCAGAGAGCTGGCTGGGTGCACAGGCTAGTCAGTCAACAGAGTCATTGGAAGCAAGTTCAGAAGGTCAATGTGCCACACCTGGGAAGGACTCCTGGGAGCATAAGCATTCCTGCCTCATTCATCGACGCAGGCAGAGTGTGAATACAAAGAGAATCAATGGCTGGCACCGCTGTCACAGCTCCACTTCGCTTGGCTGGCACCACCCTAGGCATCGACCTTGACAAACAAGTCTTTTGTAGACAGAAATAGAAGGAACAATTGGGTCTCTTACCTGGGAATTGTTCTTCTGTGGTTTATATGGGAGGATGGTCAGAACACTGGGTATTTCTACCGCATCACCACTAGGAGACGTTAGAAAGCTTCCAAAGTGCTTGCTTGAGCCTTTTCCGCTGAAACTCCTCAGTTGTAAGAAGTCGAATACTTCAGGAACTATATGAATGGATAGTTACATAACAGTAACATGAATTAGCCTGTGTACAGCCTCCCTAACCTAGGGAACTAGGCGCCGCCCCTTATGGGCCAATAACATGTAAGGTCTGCCCCTAAAGGGCCTATAACATATAAGGTGTGCCCTGCTTTGCTGTGAACGCGCCGCGCCCCCTCCGCTTGGATTGGGTATGAAGCCCCCCGAGGAAGCAGCGCTTGTTTTCTTGCCCCAGGGCTGACTCGCTTGGCAAGGTCATCACTCGCTAATAATAGGCCTATAGCAAAAGAATCTGCCCTTAAAGGGCGTATGACTGAAAAAGGAGGAGGATCCGCCAAACGAAAAAAGGCAGGCCTCCCAATGAGTCACCCTCTGGAGTGACAGAGCCTAAGACTGATCCCCTATTAGCGGGACCCCAGAGGGTTATGCAGGATCGGACGACAGGATGCTCTGAAGGACCCTGTGGCCGAAGGTCGCCTCAGCCGAATCAAAAAGGTCCAATTTATAGTGGCTCGTGAAGGTATGGACTGACCTCCATGCTGCCGCTTTGCATATCTCTGAGTAGGGAGCCCTAGACCTAAAGGCCCAGGAAGAGGCCATCCCATGAGTAGAGTGAGTCACTACCCCCAAGGAAGGCGGAAGGTTGGAAGCCTTGTACACCTCTCTGATACACCCCACCACCAAGTTGGAGATATTAGACGACTTCTTCCCCCTATATCTAGGGGAGTAGTGAATGAAAAGAGATGATGATCGCCTGAAGGGCTCGGTCCTGTGGAGGTAGATCTTAAGAGCCCTGCAAACATCAAGAGTGTGCCATGTCCTTTCGAGAGGATGACGAGGGTTGGAGCAAAAGGAGGGGAGCACCAGCTCCTGTGCAAGGTGGAAAAAAGAACTAACTTTGGGTATGAAAGAAGGATCAAGGCGAAGAGTAACCGACTCTCTCTTGAATATACAGAGGGCGGGGTCCACAGATAACGCCCCCAGTTCAGAAACTCGCCTTGCTGAGGTAATGGCTATGAGGAAAGCCACTTTTATGGAGAGAAAATAAAGAGGGGCCTCCACGAGGGACTCAAAGGGAGGCTGCGTGACTGCACTGAGGACGATATTCAGATTCCAGGTGGGAAATCTATGAACCACTGGTGGTGCCAACTGCCGAGCCCCTCTTAAAAATCTACGAATGTGTGGATGGGATGACAGCCTGTCGTTCCTGAAAGTAGACAGTGTAGAGTCAATGGCAGCCAGCTGACACGTCAGGGTGGGTGGCTTCAGCCCAAAATCCAAGCCCCTTTGAAGCAACTGCAGAACCTGTAATATACTTGGTGACTCAGGTGAACAGTCCTGATCTCTACACCACTTGACGAAGGATTTCCATGAAGATTGATAAATCCTCCTGGTCGAATCTCTCTTGTCCACTGTGAGAGTGTGAATGATGGAAACTGCATACCCTAAAGTCCTTAGGGCCCGAGATTCAAGGGCCAGGTGGTTAGTTTGAGGAAGGTCGGATTGTCGTGGACCAAGGGGCCCCGTCTGAGCAGATCCGAGACCTGCGGAAGCCTTCAGAATTGGCCTCCTGACAGCTCCAAGAGATCCGCGAACCATGGCCTGCGGGACCAAAATGGAGCAATGAGGATTAACCTGTGGTTGGCTTGCCTGCATTTGACTATTGTTCGGCTCAGGAGTAGAAGTGGAGGGAAGGCATACAGAATCTCCGAGGGCCACTCGAATGACAGAGCATCTGTCCCTAGTGCTGTCCTGCAAAAGTGCCTGCACAGGAAGAGAGGGAGTTTGGCATTGGCCTAGGAAGCAAAGAGATCCAGACGGGGATTGCCAAACCTCTGAGTCGCCTGGTCGAGGCTCCACTCTCTTGGATCTGCAATCTCTCAACTCAGCCGATCTGCCGTCTCATTGTCTTTCCCCCTGATATGTCGGGCTACATGGGATGCCAAGTTGACCTCCGCCCATCTGAATAGGTGAGAAGCCTCTACATGAAGCTTTGGCGATCTGGATCGCCCCTGGTTGTTGATATAAGTGACCACCATTGAGTTATCGGAGAACACGAGGAAATGCTGCTGTCTGAATGTCCCAGGAGAGCGCTGCAGGGCTAGTCGGACTGCCTTCAGCTCGATCCAGTTGATGCTGTTGCGAAGGTCCTGCTGTCGCCATCGACCCTGGGTTGCCCAACCGGAGGCATGGGCTCCCCAGCCTGATAGGCTTGCATCTGTCATCAGGATTTGCCTGGGTGGGTCCTGTAAGGGGCTTCCCTCTGAAAACCGATCTGGATCCTCCCACCAAGGTAAGGATTCTGCTGTGCAATCGTCTAGCTGTAAGTGTTTTGTGGATCTGGACATGATGAGGTGAATCCAGGGGAGCAGAAACCTCTGCGGTGGCCTGGCGTGGAATCTTGCCCACTGAAGGTGGGGTAAGCACAAGACCATCAGACCCAGAGGAGAGGCCAGAAGCATCAACGGAACTGACTGGGACTGCCTGGATTTCCGGCAGAAACGGCGTATCCTGTGTTGTCGATCTGCTGGGATAAACACTTTGTGCTTTACGGTGTCTATAATTACCCCTAGATGGTGCATTCGCTGCATTGGGGACAAGTGGCTCTTGTCCCGGCTGATCACAAAGCCATGGTAAGCAAGAGTGGCCTGAACGCAGGACGTAGCTTCTGCCTCCGAGCGAGCGCGTATCAGCAGATCGTCCAGGTATGGGAAGACTGCTATCCTCTGGAATCTCAAGTTGGTGACCAGGGGGATCAACACCTTGGTGAAAGTTGGGGGAGTAGTGGAGAGGCCGAACAGTAGGACACGGTACTGCCAGTGAAGGTCGTGGTAAGAGAAATGGAGTCACTTCCTGTGAGCCGGGAGGACAGGCAGGTGTAAGTAAGCGTCCTTCAGGTCCAAGGAGGCTAGCCAGTGGTTGGGGCGAATGGCCATGCAGATGGAGGCTACTGTTTACATCTTGAAGCATTGGTACCTTAGGAACTCGTTCAGCCTCTTTAGGTCCAGTATAGCTCTGTGACCACACGTCTTCTTCTGGACCAAAAAGAATATTGAATAAAGTCCCATAAATTTGTTTTTATATGTATTTTTATTATTGTTGGAAGCCGCCTCGAGCTGTTTTCAGGAGGGATTCGGAAAATAAATAAATTCGGAAAATCAATCAATCAATCTTTCGGATAGTGGGACAGGTTCGATAACCTGCAAGTCCAGGAGCCTCTGGATCTCTGTTAGCATGGCTGAATGCTTCTTGGGGTTCCTGGACCTGGGAGATGGTCAAAAGGATTCCCTGGGGGACCGTGTGAATTCTATGGAGTAGCCCTTTGACACTGTGTCCCTTACTGTGAGGTTCCTCGGGGGTCGGCGGCCCAGAGGGCGGCGCGGGACACAATTGCGCCGCCTATTAGCTCCCCAACTTAGGGATCAGCATGGGGTTTCTAGCGCTGGCCCGGGGACTCCACACCGGGCTGCTAGGCGCACAGTAAGAACCCTGGCAGCACGACGGGGAAAAGAGGCGGGGCTTGCAGACATGGTGCGTCGCTCTGCACGCATACGGGCGCGGCCTGGGGCGGGGCTAGGGCCATAAAAGGAAGACGCAGACTGAAGGGCGTCGCCGGTGATCAGCTTGCTGAGAGACTGGCCCCTTGCGACGAACGAAGAGTGGTGTTGTGCTGTGCTGTGCTG